>LAPY01002324.1:30156-64335 GCA_000970635.1 Eragrostis tef
ATTATACGAAGTTATACGATTCGATTTCCACCTGATGCGTTTTTTGTCCGTTTGTTAGGCAGAAATGGTTGCCCGCACGTGGGTTGAAATGTCCTTTAAAAAAAAAAGTCGTGGGTTCAATTAGCAGCTATATAAATTTTCCTTTTTTTTATTGCTTACACTAAACAACACATGCTTGACCACATCTTTCCTTTTATTACTTAATTATATTAAATGTGGCACCCACAATTTTAACATTACATTGGAGGCCCGCGTTTTTATTGTTATTACTTACACTAAACATTAAATATGGGACCCACAATTAGTGGGAAAAAATAACAATGAAAATTCAAGGTTACGACGATTTAGCTTGTCAAACATTTGTCACAATATAGCTTTGTCTTCGTTCGCGACGATTTCTATTTGGTTTTTTACGACGCACATTTAATCTTCGTCGCTAAACCTGTTGGACCAATATGAATCGTCGTAAAACAGACTATCTAGCGACGTTTCAGTCAATCGTCGCGGCAAAATCGTCGTAGAAGGCCAGATTTCTTGTAGTGTGAGGATCGTAGCATCCCAATGGTGTTCATTGGCTATGAACAAGGTGCCAAGGCGTGGCGCTTCTATGACCCTGCGGCGCGCCGCGTCGTGGTGTCCCGGGACGCTGTGTTCGATGAACACGCGACGTGGGATTGGAGCAAGGAGAACGACGACAACCTCGACTGCAGTTTCCGAGTTCTCCGTCGACTACCTCACAGAGGAAGTGGTGGACGGAGATGATGGAGTTGAAGCAGCTGCCGTGGCGTCCCCTGCTCCGAGCCCGGCGCCCTCGCCGCAGCCGCGTTTCGTGTCGCCACCACCAAACGCGACTGAGTACCTCGACAGCGACAATGAGAAGACGCCCCGGTACCGCGCCGTCAACGACGTCTTGGGCCCGGACACTCCACCGGGCATGGCATCTCGGAACCTTGGAGGTGAGCTGCACCTGCAGGTCGGCGAGGAGCCCACCACATTTGCTGAGGCAGAGAAGCACGCGCCGTGGCGGCGCGCTATGATGGAGGAGATGGAGTCCATTGAAGGCAACAACACTTGGCGACTTGTTAACCTGCCAGCCGGTCATCGTCCGATCGGGCTGAAGTGGGTTTACAAGGTAAAGAAGAACGGCAATGGTGAGGTTGTGAAGCACAAGGCCAGGCTAGTCGCCAAGGGGTACGTACAACAGCCGGGAGTCGACTTCGAGGAGACATTCGCACCGGTGGCTCGCATTGAGTCCGTGCGGCTGTTGCTTGCGCTGGCTGCCCAGGAGGGGTGGTCTGTGCATCACATGGACGTCAAGTCCGCATTTCTCAACGGGGAGCTGCGTGAGGAGGTCTACGTCAAGCAACCTCCCGGCTTCGCCGTCGACGGTCAGGAGGACAAGGTGCTGCGCCTTGACAAGGCGCTGTACGGGCTTCGCCAGGCCCCGCGCGCTTGGAACGCCAAGCTGGATCAGACATTGGTGGCCCTCGGCTCCCAGCATAGTGCTTCGGAGTATGCTGTGTACGCCAGAGGCCAGGGCGCGTCGCGTCTCCTGGTGGGAGTCTACGCGGACGATCTCATCATCACTGGGAACGACTCCAACGAGATCGAAGGCTTCAAGCAGCAGATGCAAGCAAAGTTTAAAATGAGTGACCTGGGGTTGCTTTGTTTTTACTTGGGCATTGAGGTTGTGCAGAGAGCAGATGGGATGTTGCTCTCACAGGCAGCGTATGCGAGGAAGATACTGGACAAGGCGGGGATGCTTGGATGCAATCCGTGTCTCACTCCCATGGAGCAGAGACTCAAGCTGAGCAAGATTAGCACAGCACCGTCAGTAGATGCAACTGAGTACAGGAGTGTTGTTGGCAGCCTTCGTTACTTGGTACACACCAGGCCTGACATCGCTTTCGCCGTCGGATATGTGAGCCGATTCATGGAGTCACCCACCACTGAGCACATGGCCGCTGTGAAGAGGATACTGCGGTATGTAGCTGGCTCCATTGACTATGGTTGCCACTACAAGAGGAGAAGAGTGGAAGATGAGCTGCTTGGGTACAGCGACGCCGACATGGCCGGCGACGTCGACACTAGGAAGAGTACAACCGGGGTGTTGTTCTTCTATGGCTCCTGCCTTGTGAGTTGGCAATCTCAGAAGCAAAAGGTCGTCGCACTGTCTACATGTGAAGCTGAATATATTGCAGCTGCGACGGCAACATGTCAGGGTGTGTGGCTCGCACAGCTGCTTTCAGAGTTGAAGAGCGTGCAGTGCAAGCCATTCGTTCTGAAGATGGACAGTCAATCAGCAATAGCTCTCAGTAAGAATCCTGTCTTCCATGATAGAAGTAAGCACATTGATACAAGATTTCATTTCATCCGTGACTGCATTGGAGATGGGAGGATGGACGTTGAGCATGTCAGCACTGAAGAGCAGCTGGCCGATATTCTGACGAAGCCACTTGGTCGTGACAAGTTTTGCGAGTTGCGTGCCCAGATTGGAGTTGTCAAGATCGGTAAGGAACATCAAGTTTAGGGGGTGAAATGTTGGACACGTTTATGTAAACTTGTGTTCTAGCTCGTTTTTATTGTGAGTAGTGTTTAGTTCCAGAGTAACTGGTGCTGACCGAGTCTGTAGGCCATATGGCGTTAGTGTGCGTGTCGCGCGGGGCATGACTTAGTGCACGAGCATTCTGCGGGTCATGGCGCGCGCATGCAGGGAGGCAAGACCGAGCCCTGCCTTTCGTTTTCAGTTCAGTTGTAAGCTTTGCTACAAATAATGAGAAGTAAACAGAAAACGCTGCAACGTTTTACGCAGCACCACTTCCACTTGTTCATTCAGTTCTCGCTCTCTCTGTGATCCGCCATTGTCGGAGCTCGCCGGAGAGTTTCCGGCTGACACTGCCTACCATGCGCCTCGGCCCCCTACTCGCCTCCAGCGGAAGCTTCGCGCGGGGCCGCTGCTGGCACGAGCTTCATGTGGCTCGATGAGCTTCCCTTCCCCCACGCCAGTCATCTTGTCCCCTTCCCCTGTTGTGCTGGTTAACAACGCCTCCACAGCGTCCGTGCTGCTCGCTACCGCGCGCCGCCGATGCCACCCTACACGATCGCCGATGTGCAGGTCGACAACACCTATAGCTAGGTTTCTCTTTTTTGAAGGAATGCTCTATAAGTAACCTAAGCACACATCAATATCACCGTAGTAGGAATGTTGTATATAAGTAGATAGCGGTAGCCGCCTCGTACATGGCATGTACTCCTGAATATAACATTTATACTATAGCTTGTCCATATACATATCAGAGAAACTGTACTCGCTGCCCGGACGCCAGATTACCACGAGGATTTCATTAGAGATTGAAATGGTTGTGACACTAGAATGTGACGAGGACTGTGACACATAAGCAGAGAGCGGCGTCGGCGTGAACCAGGAGTGTGCTGTTGACGTGGGGTCAAACGCGTCTACAGCGAGCAAATCGAAAAGCTAGATATTATTCCCCACTTTCTTTGTCTAATTACAGCCAACCTCCTTCCTCCAGAGTCAGTCCGCCTCTCAAGACTCCCTCTCTCGGAAGCCCTAGCAAGGAGCTCGTGGCGGCGCACCCCCTGCCGATCTGCCGCGTCAACCGGCCTTGCTCCGCCCACGCGCCCAGCCGCCGCTTCTCCTCGATCAGGTTCGCTTCTGCCTCTCCCAGTCTTGAATCTTGGACATTTCGTAGGGTTAGGGCATGTCGTCGTCCCCAGGTCCCTCTGCCCGTCTGCCGAGATCCCAGGCCTCGTAGTTGTGAGATGCCTGTCCTCGCAATCGATTCCCACCCCACACGTCTGGGAGCTGCGCTACCCAGATCGAGTTGACCTCCGCCCATGCCTCCGCATCTGTGTGGCGTCGCCTTCATTTTCCTTTGGTTCAGGCGTTCGGCAAGGCTCTCCTATGGGCGTGACTTGTGGCTTGTGTGTTGTCTGTCCTAGCCCGTGTGGTCAGTACACATCTGTATAGTAAGCGTCGTCATTCCAATCTTGTTCCCCACAGTAAGCATCCAGAACGACCCTTACCAGCCTTTTCTGTGTAATAGGCTTTTCTCACCTCGGCTTCTGGGCTCCGCCACCATTGATTTGCACGCCAGGCTGCTTTTCTGCGGCGTTGCAAGCAGATGCCATCACCAACTGCTTCATGCACTCTCCCACCTTGGCCACCGAAGCAAGCAGCCTGACATCGCAATCTCTTACTCTCTCCGCGCACTGCCTGCCGGACGCAGTGGTCGTCCGTCTGTTCACCAAAGCCCTACAACCATGGGTTAGATGTGACTCTTCTTGTCTGCTGTGTTTTGGTCTAACAATTTTCCACCGTAGTTACAGTCTTCAGACGAGCATGTCACTTAGAGCACATTATTTTTATAGATTGTGTCCTTGGAAACACTGATACAAACAACGTTTTCAATAGTTGCATTGAAATATTTCATTGGTATTTGAGAATCATGGCTTGTGGTTTCACTAGCATCAGCACAATCAGTAGTAATGTGATCATATTTCATATATCATTTGCTGTTTCTCGGTTCACAAACTAATATCTGTGACCACATGAATTCATTCATGCGTTATATTGTTAAACTTTACTTCATGCGTTCTATATCCATCGTTTATGCATTTTTCTTTTGTTTTCAATTTGGATATGCAGGTCATCTAGATAAACATCTAATCCACAAAATAACACGTCTCAATGTCTACAATCAGGTAATCTATTCTTAGTCCTGAGCACCATGTCCTATCTACCCCAAATCCCGCTCCACCAGAGAACGATGCCACACGGCAAGAGACATACGAAGAAGAAGAAGAAGAAGTATGAGGTTGGGGATAAGGTAGATGTTGAAATAGAAGGGGACGTGAGGTCGAGCTGGGTCCCAGCCACTGTTAAGTTAGATGAAGGGGGTCGCAGTGGTCATTTTGGCCACAGTAATTACTATCTTGTTCAGTATCGAGATCTGCAGAAGCAAGGTGACCTTGACATGGACTTCCAAAAAGAATACATCAATGCACGATACATGAGGCCAGCCGAGGAGCACTGTTCACTGCAGGAGGTCAACGTAGTTTCTCCAGATATCTATGCTGTGAAGTATGACCATGTGGAGGAGGCATGTGAGACGGACAAGGACATGGACGAGGGCGAGGTAGTGGGGAAGGGGAAAAGGGAGGATTGTGACAAGGTGGACGTGGATTCTGGTATTGGTGGCACGGTGAGGGAACCAAAGCAATCAGAAAAGTTAAGCATGCCAATTCGACCATTGCAAAACGAGCTCCAGATCAACCCGGCTGTGCAAGGGAGACCATACAGACGTCTCAGGTAATTTAAGGCATATACTTTGTCACATCTTTTTTTCTTTGGTCATTAATATCATTGCTACATTCCTTGTATCATTGGATCAAACGATTTTGCTTCTTAATTTTTGTTAACTCTTATTAGTGTTTTGCAAAATTTTCTTGGAGATTCTTGTTTAGATAAGTATGACAACTGGTGACAACCCTGTATACATTTAGGTTCTTGATAACTTCTTGGAAGAAAAACCTTCTTATATAAACTGGTTGTAAAGTTTTCTTGTAAAATAAAACATCTTATGTACTAGCAATATCGAATAGGTGCAATAGTTATTATGAGCCCCTAATGTCATTACGGCTCCTCATTACATAACAGTACAAATGAGCATTAAACTCAACTCACATAATGCATATTGATTATTTCATAAATCACACGCTATTAGCTGCAATTTTCTCATCTAGCTATTTTTTCAATATATAGTTGAACACTATTAAATATTTTTCTTGGCAGCAGCTTCACAGCATTCTGGAAGAAAATCAGGAACTATTGCTGATGGGATCCTCGGTCTTTGGACCAGGTATAAATCATTAATTGATTCTTTTTCCGGTGTTGTGTTAATCCATTGTGTCAATCATAGCACAAAATTTCTGGTAATTGCATTTTTATGGTCATGCAGGTATTGGTACAAGTGATAGTAGCCGTCAGGCGAATATTTATTCTGATATCACCACACAGAAATCTTCTACTCAGCTTCCATTCGTCAAGACCTCCCCTTGTGGTCTCAAATAGAAGCATTGGAGGATAAGTATAAGGTGATACGGCAAAGACCACATTTCCTTCCACTTCAGAAAGAAGATCCTTTAGAGCATGAACTGTTAGCTTTGATGGTGATGCTGAGGTTCTCCTACATTGTTCATAAAATAAAAAATTCAAGCTTGGAAGATGATGAAACTTCATTCGAAGGGATGAAAAATACACTTATGGACCTAAAAAACTAATGGATTTCTAGTTCGTCCTTGGCAACGTTACCTTGACAACCTAATTGCAGTGAAGTCAAAATACACTGAAGATCTTAGGAAGGATTCAATGGTTCATACGATGAAGCAGATCAAGATAGATTCATTGTCCCGACAGGCCTCACTGCTTTCCAAAAATGAAAAGGCTATTCTAAAGCTGGAGCAGAAACTTGGCCAGCTTCGCCAAGAAAGAGAGCTCATTCAGAAAAAGAAAGAACTTGATGAAGCAGACATCTCAAGACTAAATGTCGAGGGCTGTGGTATCAAGACAGAACTGGATCAAGATAAACAAGAATTTGGTAAAATATTGTCTCAGATCGAAACAGGGGGCTTATGATTTAGTCAATGCCTACACAAACTGATTGACACCAGATTATATCTTCATCCTGCGGACTGTATGTCTCAAATTAATGTTTGTTTGTTTTTTAGTGTCTTCCACATTATCTTTAATGTATCAGTAATAAACGAATGGTGGCAGACATATCTACCATGTTATAATTATGCTATGACTCGGATTGTATTTATTTTCTAACAATGTGATTACTCATTAATTAGTTTGTGTCTTGCGATCTGTTTTTGTTTGAGAATTCCATTTGCTCCTATTCCTGGGACACTGCCAACAGGGGCACCGGAGTCAGCATTGCTGCAGACAATGGGCGAACATGGAGGACCTGCAGTGCCTGATGCTGCCTTAAAGTTTTTGATTATTTGTACTGGTAAGGGAGAAATGTGTACCCCAAAGGGATGAACAGTGCCAAGTTTTGGATTTCGTTCTAATAGATTAATGGTAGCAACTGCAGAGAAGCACCTTCTATACCGTTCATCTCAAAAAGATAGCTGCAGTCCTTTCTCGAGCTTGCCTCCTCCAGTCAAGCACTCGACTGGTCGTGGCAGTAGCCTGCCCTGCGCACCACATAATCACGGTGGAGTTGCTACCACGTACGTGCCGCTGCCTCCCCTCCCCGTCTCCACCCTACTGATGCCGCAGCCTCCCTATGAGGTTGAAATAGGAGGTTGAGGATAAGGTAGATGTTGAAATAGGAGGGGACGTGAGATCGAGCTGGGTCCCAGCTACTGTTAACTCAATTGACGGGGTTTGCGGCGGTCTTTTTTTTGCCGCGGCAACTACTCAGTTGTTCAGTATCGAGATCCGCAGAAGCAGGGTGACCTCGACATGGACTTCCAGAATGAGTACATCAATGCTCGATACATGGGACCAGCCGAGAGAGCACTGTTCATTGCAGGTCAACGTATAGTAGTTTCTCTAGGTATCTATGCTGTGGAGTGTGACCAAGTGGAGGAGGGGGTGAGGTGGACAAGGACAAGGACGAGGGCGAGGTAGTGGGTGAGGTGGAGGGAAAAGGGGAGGATTGTGACAAGGTGGACATGGATGCTGATATTGGTGGGAAGGTCAGGGAACCAAAGCAATCAGAAAACATAGGCATGCCAGTTCGACCATTGCAAAGCGAGCTGCATCTGCAACCCGGCTCTGCATGGGAGACCATACAAGGAGCTAAGCTTTTGACGTCTCAGGTAATTTATGGCATAGACTTTGTCACATCTTTTAGTAACCAAGTTCATATTTATTTTTCTTTGGTCATTAATATCATTGCAACATTCCATGTATCATTGTATCAAACGTTTTTTCTTCTTAATTTTTGTTAACTCTTATTAGTGTTTTGCATAAGTGTCGTGGAGAATCTTATTTGGCTAAGTACGAAAACTGGTGACAACCCTGGTTCTTTGTAACTTCTTTGAAGAAAAACCTTATTATATAAAACTGTGTTTTTGTAGAGTTTTCTCGTAAATAAAGCATCTTATGTACTAGCAATATGGAATAGTTCCAATAGTTATTATGAGCCCCTACTGTCATTGTGGCTTATTACATAACAGTTCAAATGGGCATTAAACTCAACTCACGTAATGCATAGTTATTATTTAATAACTTACAGAATAAGAGGCTAATTAACTTTTTTTGGCAGTTTATAGGGAAACGACCAAGCTTCTCTGATCACATGGCATCCCATGGTGATGAAGACAAATGATCCTGAAGTTTTTGCCACCAAGAAGGCACGCAATGAACACCTGCCGCAAGATAACATATTAGCCGAAGGTTCTAAACAAACTTCAGTATCTAAGATGGAGAATTCTTCATCAGCATCGAGCAAATCACCAGCAAGCATTCCTCATCGGAGTACCCATTCTCTGCCATCTTTGTAAGAATTATTTCAAGTGCGATCATGGTGTGCTTCGCATCCTAATGCAGGCCTATTGTTTCTCTTCTTATTTGCCCAGGACAATCAATCCATCTGAGTGAGGAATCGATACCAAATGCTGAAGAAATTATAGTTGATGACATTGGGCTCCACAACAAAACATGGGGGAACCTGATTCTAATAAAAAAGTTGAGGTTATAAAATGGTGCATTTGATAATGATTCCTCATTGTTTAGTTTACCATTGAAGTAGCACAGCATCCACATAATTTACAGTGGGTGGCCATATTAATATTTTTTGCAGGTGCAAATCAGGCAACGAGAATTGAAACATAGCTCCATATTCCACAGGAAATAGATTAGCTAAGTTTAACGACAGTTCTACAATCTACAGTGGCTAGAAAGGTAAGCTTGAAAGGACACGATTGTTAACAGAACACATCTAATGAGACAAGTACTAATGGTGAAGGAAAAAGAAGAGGTAATTGGTTGGCCAATAAACAAGTCTACTTTACCGGTAATTGGTTGCATGCAATTGTATTAGCTACAATTTACTCATCCAGCTATTTTTTTCAAATATAGGTGAACACTATGAAATTTCTTTCTTGGCAGCAGCTTCACAGCATTCTGGAAGAAAATCAGGAACTATTGCCGATGGGATCCTCGGTCTTTGAACTAGGTTTAAATCATTAAATGTTTCTTCTGCCGACATTGTGTTAATCCATTGTGTCAATCATATTACAAAGTTTCTGATTAATGCATTTTTATGGCCATGCAGGTATTGGAACAAGTGATATTACATGGTTGTTTTATAGCCGCAGCTAGCTCCTGGCACGAACGCACAAGCTCTTGGTGATCCGGTCTTCACATGAGCCACTCCTTCAACCGCAAGACCCGGACATCCTCTTAACTGAACGTGAGCCATGCCGCTTCTACTAACTTTGTGTGACACACACACGCATCACAAGTAAACGCATGAACACACGCACTAACCAGCTTGAAACACACTCCAAGTTATGATTATCCTAACATTGTTATTGCCATGCAGCTATTGGTACAAGTGATAGTAGCCATCAGACGAATATTTATCCAGATATCACCACACAGAAGTCTTCTTTTCAGTTTCCATTCGTCAAGACCGCCTCTTTGTGGTCTCACATAGAAGAGTTGGAGGATAAGTATAAGATGATACAGCAAAGACTACATTTCCTTCGACTTCAGCAAGAACATCCTTTAAAGCGTGAATTGTTTTTCTAGATGGTTGAGAAAATAAAAAAGTCAAGCTTGGAAGATAATGAAACTTCATTCGAAGGGATGAAAAAGACGCTTATGGACCTAGAAACTAATGGGTTTCTTGTTCGTCCATGGCAATGTTACCTTGACAACCTAATTGCAGTGAAGTCAAAATATACTGAAAGATCTTAGGAAGAAATCAATGGTTCATACATTACACCACAGCATAGAATTACCGACTCCAGTCAGTTGGTAAAAATGGACTTTTCCCGACTCACAATCGATCGGCAAAAGTTGTCAACTTACCGAGGGTCGGCAATTCTTGTTTTAGTAATGCACCGTCAGTCGGTAAAAAATTTTACGTATAGCGTCAGAGCATGGGTCGGCAATTCTATTCTTATACGTCGCGCTGAGGGTGAGGGTCGGTAAAAGTAAAACCCAAGCCCCAAGGCCCAGCAATAGTAACCCTAGCCTATCGACCACCCATTCATCCCGCCGCCACTTCGCCTCCACTCGATCCCCCATCTGCTCTGCCCCCGTGGCCACACGCCGGTCTTCTCCACCAGGTTGGAGAGCCATAGCCACAGATCCCGCCGCCGCCAACCTCAGGCACGACGAGAAGCCCGTCTCCCACCTGGCCTTTCGCCGCGGCTTTGCCCACCCTTGCACTGCCGCCGCACCCTCCCGCTGCAGAACCATGCCCGTCCTCCACCACCGCGCACCTCACCCTCGACCAGATCCCGCCGTCACCATCAAGCACGAGGAGAAACCTCTGCTGCTGTACGAGGGCCGCTGCCTGATTTCTCGCTTTTTTTTCCTCCTAATTTCTCTTTCGTGCTCTCTTCTCTTCATTTGTTAGGAGCAGGGTGCGGGCCCTGAGGTAGGAGGATGGCCTTCTCCATGACCAGACAACCGTCGCCCCAATCTCCAGTGGCAAGATCTGCAGGTAATTCTAACTTCTAACTTCTAAGTGCTTGTATCAATTTCAGTCATGAATTTGGGTCATTTCATCAGAATGTCTTCTTGTTGCTACTGAACATGTCGATTTGATATAATGTTTTGAGGGATAATTGATTACTGACGCCACCACGTGTTATTTTTGAGGAAAATAATGTATGCAGTCAAAATAAAATGCTAGCTCATTTCCTTCCTTTTTAGTTCAGCGAGTATAGCTCATTCTGTTGGTACAATAGTACTCTGTTTATTTGCATTGCTGAAACGAAAATCAGCTATACTTTTGTTACTGACCCTGACTCCTGACAATGCACGCCTCCATGGAGTTCTGAATCTTCTTCGATTTTGAGATGCCCAAATTGCTTGGTTCATATTTGATTCAGATAGATTGAGATCTCGGATTATTTTGGGATCAAGCACTGCGCAAGAAGGCACTAATGCGTAGCAGTGCTTGCTTCAAATGCTAGTCTGAATTAGTCTCGCTGAAAACTTACAAGAGTGAAGTTTTCAGAGGTTTTCTTGTGCTCAATAAATTAAAGGTTTAATATGTTTACAAGTGCATAACTTTTCTGTTCTCCCAAACAGGCTGTGTTTATTCAGTTCTCCAAACTACCTTGCAGTTCTGGGGCATTATCACATAATGGCTGTGTCAAAGGTAGGAAGCATATGCCAATATGCTTGGAGTATAGGTGAGTCCTTGGCCAAGCTGCTTTGTCACCTTGGATTGTTTAACTTAAGTTCAAGAGACTTCTGTAGCTTTAGCGTTAATTTTACTATTTCCTGTAATTTGCAGATCCTTCTCCTGCAGATGATAGCGGTGCTAGATGGAGTATTGTCCTCCTGTTGCAATGATTTCCAAGCGGAGTTCAGGTCAGTTCTACTGATTCTTTGTGCCGCCGTCTATTGGATGATGCACTGAACTACTGATGCTTGAAGTTCGCATTTCTGGGTTCCTGCTAGAAACTTTTTTTTTCTCTTTGCAGGTTCTGCTTATAGTCAATCTTGAAAGCACAAAAGAGGTTGAGAGAGAACTATCAAAGGCAGAATTTTGGCTGTCAGTTTGAGGTCCTGTGTTGTGTCTCATAGAGGAATCACGCAAACATAACCTTCAAATTGTACTTCTAGCTTCCTAAACACTAGATTGAATAGTTTTCCCTTTTATCTACTATAATTATGTACTATAGTTCATCACTTGTACGATTCAAAGAATCTTATTATTCAATGAGAATTTGTATATATTTTCTGCAGTGGGTTCATTCGATAATTCTATTTCTGAAATGCATGTGGATTAGGTTCAAGAAGCACTATTTTTTTAAAAAAAATATTGTTGGCGATGGACGGTGGGTCGGTAAATGTATATATAGTGTCCAACAGTGTGTCGGTAATTCGTTGGATGTACCAACTGACGGTGCGTCGGTAAAAAGTGGTCGGTCGGGCAAGCGGAGTTCAGGTCAGTTCTACTGATTCTTTGTGCCGCCGTCTATTGGATGATGCACTGAACTACTGATGCTTGAAGTTCGCATTTCTGGGTTCCTGCTAGAAACTTTTTTTTTCTCTTTGCAGGTTCTGCTTATAGTCAATCTTGAAAGCACAAAAGAGGTTGAGAGAGAACTATCAAAGGCAGAATTTTGGCTGTCAGTTTGAGGTCCTGTGTTGTGTCTCATAGAGGAATCACGCAAACATAACCTTCAAATTGTACTTCTAGCTTCCTAAACACTAGATTGAATAGTTTTCCCTTTTATCTACTATAATTATGTACTATAGTTCATCACTTGTACGATTCAAAGAATCTTATTATTCAATGGGAATTTGTATATATTTTCTGCAGTGGGTTCATTCGATGATTCTAAAATGTATTGGTGGATTTTATCATTCGATGGCATTATTTTTTTTAGAAAAAATATTGTTGGCGATGGACGGTGGGTCCGTAAATGTACATATAGCGTCCAATTTTGTGTCGGTAATTCATTGGATGTACCGATTGACGGTGGGTCGGTAAAAAGCGGTCGGTCGCTAAAACTTTTACCGATGCCACTTATACAGACCAACCAAGAGGGTCGGCAAAAGTCTTTACCAACTTATAGTGGGTCGGTGAAGGGACTTTTAGCGACTCACCATAGGTCGCCTAAATCGAACCGTGGTGTAGTGATACGATGAAGCAGATCAAGATAGATTCGTTGTCCCGACAGGCTTTACTGCTTTCCGAAAATGAAAAGGCTATTGTAGAGCTGAAGCAGAAACTTGACCAGCTAAGCCAAGAAAGAGAGATCATTCAGAAAAAAGAAAGAAGTTGATGATGAAGCAGGCATCTCATGTTGAGGACTGAGGTATCAAGACAGAACTGGATCTAGATAAAAAAGAATTTGGTAAAATATTGTCTCAGATCAAAATGAAAGGCTTATGATTTAATCAATGCCTACACAAACAGATTGACACCAGATTAATTATCCCCCCCCCCTGCAGGACTGTATGTCTCAAAGTTTCTTTGTTTTTAGTGTCTTAGACATATCTTTAACGCATTAGTAATAAACAAATGCTGGAAGACATATCTAACATGTTATAATTATGCTATGAGTCGGATCGTATTTATTTCCTAACAATATCATTCCTGATCATTAGTTTGTGTCTTCCGATCTGTTTTTGTTTGAGAATTCCATTTGTTTGTGTCCTATTCATCGCTAGAATGATAACCTTCTTTGAAATGGAGTATAATTATTTTTTTATTAGATGCATGCCTGCAGGTTGTAGTGCTTCGGAGAAGATGGGTTTTTCAACAAAGAATACTTCCTTTATCCTCAACTATGAGGCATATGCGCAGATTTTAAAAGTCGAACTTTAAATGATCGTGCACAAATGCGTGAGCCCTTAAATGATCACATAATACTAATAAAAAATTTTAAAATACCATAACAAAGGTTGGATGTTCTCAATATCTGACCATTAGATCAATACACATGAACAAATCAATGTACTTCCTTTGTCCTCGATCCGGTGAGATTTTGTATCATGTACCTTCTTTCAACAAAACCCTTTCTTTCTCAACCCGTTATTGATAAAAGCTCAGATTTTTTTACGATGCTTCTCGTATCAGACTCGGATGTGTGCTTATGCAAGAAAAGTTAGTTATTTTGATCATATGCCTCTCGTCAGGTAAAGCATCACGAAAATAATTATTCCACTCATGGAGAGTTAATGCAGCGGTTTCATCTCTGTAGGACTTGCAATATCTATACTTAAAGTATGAAAATTATCTTCACCCAAGTTGATATGAATTTCAAGAAAAAAAGGTGGCTTGAAGCTAATCAAAGACTACAAATTATAGATACATTATCACCGGGAAAAGCTAATGTGGTTGTGGATGCGTTGAGATACAAAGGTTGACTCTTGCATCTAGTATTTTATTTTTAACTGAAAGAGCCATTATGTTTGCCGTTCTGTTATGTGCAGAGCTTAATTACATAATTTCTTTTTGACATAATTTGTGAGCTGCATATTTTTTCTGTGGGCTAGGGCGGGAGAGGGACAGAGATGTCCCTGGATAATTCTGAGAGGGGCACAGAGGCACTAGTGTGTTGCCGTTAGCAGGAGATTTATCAACTACACGAGAGCAAGAAATTTTACCAAGCTTCAGGCATCCACGAGATGGACAACAGCCCAAAGTCCTGCACTACTCTCTTCTCCCATGCCGTGGAACACAATCAAAAGCAAAGAAGATTTAAGATATCCATGGTATAACACGCGTTGGATAAAGCTTAATTGCATGCGTCAGTAAGATGGGTGGGTTCTAAGAACACAAGTACTGTAAATTCTGTAATCTTGCAAAAAGATCATAAAAACCCAACGGCTCTAACGAGTAAATCTTGAGCACGGCTCTAACAAGTAAACCTTGAGCTGGCAGGATCAGGACCTACCAGCTAGGTGGCCTACAAGCCTGTTGGTGTAGTTTGTTGTACCCGTGTGATGTCGCCGAGCCAATAAATCACATCACTGGAGAAACAAGTTGTCAGGACATGGACGTGACAATTATAATAAATAAAAGTGTTGATAGCTTTTGGTACTATAGTATATGGTTGATAAATAACTAGTAGGAGGTAAATTAACGCACAGCTTGTGCAGTAGGGCAATAACCAACTACCACTTGTTGAGCCAGGACGACCTGTTATATCATACTTCATATTCTATATATGTTGTGCGCGGTCACTTGTCTTTTCCCTGCAACGTATTCCCATTCCGGCCTGCCTTGTCTAGTCTAGCGGCCCAAAGCGAACTCAATATAATCTACTCAACGGAGAAGAGAAGACAGGGTAGTCACACAGTGAGAATAATCAACATAGGAGAGGGAGTATGCTACGGTGCTTTGGGAATTGGAGGCATTTGGAACCAAGTACCCTTGGCTGCTATAATAGCAACGTGAGTATCCTCTTATTTTCGAATGAAACAAGGCTACCGGCGCTCCAGCAGCGAACTTGTTCTCGAGCCCTGCCTAGGATGCTTGAGCCGCACCCTGCAGTGAAGCCTCCTCAGTCCTCACTCCCAGGGCTCTGCTCGCGAGGCCCACGCTCATACCTGTGCTGTCATGCCATACCTTGCATTAAGCGCAGGCAGGTCGCTGCAAGAGTGTTGCTCCACGCACCATCCGTGCGTCTGGGTCTTATTGTAAACAACATGGTCAACGACTACTGTGACCATGACCTTCACGCATTGTCTGGCGGCCGAGCCTTGCAGTAAACAACATGAACAACAACTAATGTAACAAGGCCCTTGCAACTAGGCTTGGCCGTGGCCCTTGTCCAACGTGATCCCTCACTAGCCTTAACTAATCTGAGCAAAAAAAAAAGAGAAATGCTCCGGGCCTATTTTTCCAGAAGACATTAATAACGAATTGATTTTAGGACTGACTCATATATGGAAACAGAATATATTCCATTCACCAGGCAAACATACATGTAGTAGAATGCTCGGGTGCGAGCAGATTCTTCATGCGCTTTGTGATGTGTGTACGTGTCGAGATCTAGAATTTTTCCCATCTCGATCGATCATAAACAACCGAACATACAGAAAATATCAATGACACAAATTGACACATGAAAATCATGTCTGGCAGCCTAGTCTTGCAGTAAACAAAATTAACAACAACTACTGTAACATGGCCCTTGCAACTAGGCTTGGCCGTGGCCCTTGTCCAACGTGATCCCTCACCAGCCTTAACTAATCTGAGGAAAAAAAAAGGAAAAGAAAAAAGAGAAATGCTCCGGGCCTATTTTCTAAGAAGTAAAGGCATTAATAAAGAATTGATTTTAAGACTGACTATGAAAACAGAATATATTCCATTCACCGGACATTTTAGGCAACCGAACATGTAGTAGAATGCGAGCAGATTCTTCATGCGGTTTATGATGTTTGTGTCAAGATCAAATAGAATTTTTCCCATCTTGATCGATTCTTAACTTTCGAACATAGAGAAAAGATCAATGACACAAATTGAGACATTACATGCCCAGCCAACTTGAGGGCTACAGCATATACAAGTAAGGATTATTCAACATGGGGGCATGCTTACAAGCTTTTTCGTGCACGAGATTGTGCGCCACATTATCTGGGCATGGTTCTTCATGGGTTTCTGATATGGTGTGTAAACATCACCCGCCATTTATGACACAAGTTATTTGATCTGCCAACTCGAGGGTTGCAACACACACAAATCAGGATTCTTCACCTTAGAAACAACTTCATATGATGTGCAAACACAAGGGTTCCAACCAAAGCTAGATAAATACATGCTACAGTAATTGCAGGAATCTCACTCGTCTACTTTAAAACAACAAAATAGCGGAGGGGGTTGTTCTGTTATCTATGTTTCTGGAGTTTGCGAGCTTTTGCATCTCTTGCAAGAATTATGAGCTTGTGCATGTCTTATAAAGCTAGTTGCACACCGAAGGCATGTGTAACGTCACCGCTATTCGCAGGATCGAGTCGGTACGTGCTGATAAACAGACACAACAGTACAACACATAAAGAGCACAAATTTTGCATATTTAGTTATTACAACAAGTCTTAAATGGATTAAAACACGTGAGTACACAGCAGAAGTCTAAAGATACAACAATAAGTACTACTCTTGACGATAAATAGCCGCAGATCAAAGCCCTGCGATGTGGATCTCCTCTGAAACTCCACCGAGCAACATTGGAAGCAAACACTACCTGCACAAAAACATAAAAGGCCAAAGCCTGAGCAACTCATACTCAACAAGACTCACCCGTCAACCTGGCTAACTACAGCCGACTCCTTGAAATGCAAAGGCTACAAGGAGGTAGGCTGACTCACTTGCATAAAAGCGCACTAATTACTGGGTCCTTACTTTAAGGTTTTAATTCAAATTAGGTACTTAACCAATAATGTGATGCACTTATCACTAAAACAGATATAAAATAATACATCAGATCAGTGCAGTAGTAAACACAGTAATAATACATAAGCGTAGCAGTAATAAACATCATCATCAACATCATCAATAATCACACTACGATGTGGCGCAGTTAACAAGAGGGTGCTCATTTCCGAGAGCGGCGGTATCGATGTACATCCTGCAGGAGAAACCTGACGACACGAGCACTCGCCAAAATTCGTATGCGGCAACCGTTTACGCTGTTTCCTTCTAGTGCTGGCTGGGTCTCACACCTCCCGAGAAAGGCCCTCCCGCACGGTCCCCGTCCCAGACGTACGCTCCGATTGGAAGGCATCTCTTCTCTCCCAAGTAACATGATAGAAAGTGCAAGTATCCACTAGACCCCCAGGGCGTCACAGGCTAATTGACACATGGTGACCCACCTGACGATCTCCTTGACAAATGCACCAGAAGTAGCAAGTGTCGGAGCCGTAAATCTTTAGGAAATAACACCAGGCTCGACCAAGGATCAAATTCTGCACTGAATTTTGGGATCAACAATGAACAGCGATCAACCCGAGCAGAGAACTCCAAGCACCCATGACACATCGGCAAAATGGAGACATAAGGGTAGAAACCACACCACCTCGACACCTGACCCCGAGCAATGGAGCTGAGAAGATGGGGAGAATACACTCGCCCGGGCGGAATTCGACGAGGACATCCAAAGGCATCTCGCCTACCTTCCACTTAGGAACACGCCACAAAAGAAGCAGCCGGCGCCGTGAAATTGTGGAAGACAAATTGCCTGCAGAGCAAGGCATTGGACGGCAAGAAACATGCTAGAACTAATGCATCTAGTACTAGTGATTGCTAATAGCAACGGGGTGGGACGCCCTCCTTGCCGCCGCAGCTCAATGGTGAATAGAGCGGGAGCTGCAAAATTTCTAGAGGCTTCCCATCCCTATATAGGTTACTTTTGAGTTCAATTGTGGCGGTACGTCAGAGGTAGGACATATCTTGAGATACTCCCCGCAGAAACTAACACATATGCATCCGTGGATGAATCATCAATCTTGGTGAGAAACTAGGCTTATCTCTCCGTCATTCTCGAAAATCAGCTGTGAAGCAGAGGTTGCAGGGTGACTCAGAGGAGACGTTCACTGGACCGTCTTAACAGATGGGCCATGTCAATAGTGTAGTTGCTGGTGGGTATGTTTATGATCACACTTATGGAAACCATAGGTTGCAACTGGTCCTAACAATGTCTTACTTGCGGCATGGACGTCAGGCAGAAAAGGTCCAAGGACAATTCCTGTTTCGCACGCCCCTATTGCAGAAAAACAGAGTCGTCCCTGATCGCCATTGAAATGGCATACATAGAATGGCCGAAGATTGTTCTACTAATAACAATGTAGCGTTTCCGCTATTCGCAGGATCGAGTCTGAAGTGCTGATGAACAGACACAACAGTACAACACATAAAGAGCACAAATTATTCACATTTAAGTTATTACAATAGTCTTAAATAGATTGAGAATCCAGAGATATAACATGCACATCTGGATTCGCAAAGGAATTCAAGTGGCAGCTGGTCAAAATTGATCACTTTGGAGCATTTGGCGACATTATTTGAGCATTCAAACGAATTTTAAAATTTGTGAAAATTTTTCCAAACTTCTCATTTGATATGAGCTATCCAGGGAAATTTTGTTTGGCTGAAGTTGTTACAGAAATTTCTGATTTCCTTTACAAGCCATGACTTGTCATTAGTTTGAAATTTGATTTTAGAATTTAACATGAATTGCTTTTGGCTTTGTTTCAGTTTTAGATGGATGCAGGGATTTAGCTGCAGTGACACGTGTTGTCACAAACAAAGTCGAGAAGTGGATGCTGCACGTTTAGTGTGACTGAAGATATTTAATTTACTGCCACAAGTAATGATATCGATGGGCCCAACTATCCCCTGCTGAGCAACACTAAATAATGTTTCAATTTTTGGTAGCTGAGGCTTTCTAATGTTTCAGCTTGGTTTTTAGTTACCTTCTATATATTTAATTACGCTATATTGTACGGGTGAATTTTTTTGCATTGTTAGAATCTGAAAACCCTAAACATTCCGATCGAGTAGAGAATTCAAATACACATTGAAGGAACCAATTATATCCTAATTGAATCCAGTATTAAATTAAATTTCTGACTGTATCAGTACTAATCTGAAAGATCAAGTGCCTATCGGTACCTCACTCAAAGCCAGCATGATGACTCCGAAGACACGCTGAGACTCGATCAGTCCTCAAAAAGCGCACTTGCTTTATATCACTCAAAAAAGTTTTCCACAAGTTTCCCCGTATATATGCACTCCGGTCTGCCTCACCCATTTGTGCTCTCTTCCTTTACACACTACACTACCTGTTGCTTTTAAATCAATTGACAAGATAAATTAAGATATGTTTAGTTAACTGTGATGCTAATTGATAAGCGGCATTCTGTCTGGGAATAGGTGGCATTGGGGAAAGAGCTTTTAGCACATTCTTCTACCACTTCCGTCGCATGCTATGGGGTTTGGCAAGAGGTGAAAACTGGCACTCATGCTACAGCTCAAAGTGTGACACGGTATGTCCGTCGAATGCCCCTCCGCTTGTATGTATCAGAATTGAATGTTGTATCTGTGGTATTTTTACAACCATTTGTGACGCGGTATCGCTCCACGCACATTAGTGTGAATAACCAAAGGATTATTAGATGTTTATTGAACGGTAAGTTGACAAGATTAAGTTAAAGAAATTTATGCGAGGGTTGACTGGAGAGAAACTTGTAGCTACACACTGTTCGTACTATGTTGTGTACTATAAAACTATTGAAAAAGCCAGTTGAACAAAGATGGTTAGATGCAATTAAAATCAATTGAGGTTTCAAGCTAATCCAAAAGATCAGGACAGAGAATTATGACATCCCTGGATCACGAGATGCTATGTATTTGTGCTCCCACATTCTTAGTTCATTTCATAGAATCACCCCATAAAATCAGCCAAGATTTACTTCTCCTGAAAATAGTGTTGGGTAGAGCTGCACAAATCCCGTCTTCATGTAGTCATGGAACACTGCGGTGACCCAGCTGAGTCGAGGAGGTTACAGCTAGCTGAGTTGGTGTATTGCAAAGTGCCTCACTGGCGATGTTCACTGAAAATTTCATTATGTAATATACATGTTCTTGAACCATCCGAATTTTATAAAATTTATAGTAAAAAAATATAATTTTGACGTAGGACGAACCTAATCACACAACTTTTTCAGAACAGGAAGAGTATGCAGTATGGTTTCCTTCCCCCACGCCAGGCATCTATTCCCCTTCCCTTGTTGCGCAGGTTGATGCCGCGGCGCCACCACGCGAACCTCTGGGGAGCTCGGGAGTAGGGAGTAGGTGAGATTTTTTTCGCCAAGGAGAGGAGGAGAGACCAAGGTGAGATCAATTTTTTTGTATGGAGAGAGAAGAGGAGGACGATTGTACGCTCGGGATTAGACTAGGCGTGGGCCCAGGAGCTGCAGAGCGACAACTAATTTGGGTCAAATGGATTTGGCTAGAACGAGAGGTAAAAGGGGACAGAGGGAGTCCATCTTTGAATTTAACAAAATTCGGTACTGATGGTGGATAGCGGGAGAGGAGAGCTCGATGATGACCGGACAACGCAAGAGGGAATGATGTGCAGTGGGGCAGGATGTGGGCAGCGGGGTATAGAAAAGAAGCCAAGGCAATGAAGCCGGTTTAGGCAGGCTTATACCCAGCATAATCGGTGTATGGCCCATGCTAAAAAGCGGGAATAAGCTCCAAAAAATGTGCTTTTGAACGCTTAAGCGTTTGGCTGCTTAATAACCACAACTTTCGTGAAAGCGAGGCGGTGGAGCACCGCTCAATGCTTAAGCGGTTGAAGCGGCCGCTTTCTTAAACACTGCGTAATCTCTTACACACCGTCTCACTCCATCGCTCGGAGACTCGCTAGGAGCGTGTGGCCGTCACGTCCAGCTTCCACCGCTACTTCACCTCAGATAATTCATGTGGTACCCAGGTCCGTTTTACCGAAGTTATAAGCTCCCAGCTCATGCGTGCCTAGGCCTGGATCCGCAGGAGCTGGGGCCATTTCTCTGTTACCCTGAAATCTCATGATTATAAAACAGCTTAGTATCACGAGGACTCTAAGATTAATAAACTGGAGTGTATTTTTTTAAGGAATGCTCTATATAAGTAGGTTGTCCATGTACGTCCCTAAGTACACATCATTATCACCGTAGACTGTCTATATAAGTAGCTAGCGGTAGCCGCCTCGTACCTGGCATGTACTCCTAAGTAATAAGTATAATACTTATGCTACCTTGTCCATATACGGATTTGAGAAACTGTACTCGCTGCCCGGACACCTGATTACGACGAGGATTTGTTTAGAGATTGAAATGGTTGTGACACTAGAATGTGAGGTGCCAAGGACTGTGACACGTAAGCACAGAGCGGCGTCCGTGTGAACCAGGAGTGTGCTGTTGACGTGGGGTCAAACGCGTCATTACAGCGCGAATAAATCGAAAAGCTAGATATTTTTTCCCCACTTTCTCTGTCTTATTACAGCCAACAACCTCCTTCCTCCAGAGTCCTGTCCGCCTCTCAAGACTCCCTCCCTCGGAAACCCTAGCAAGGAGCCCGTGGCGGCGCACCCCCTTCCGATCTGCCGCGTCGACCGACCTTGCTTCGCCCACGCGCCAAGCCGCCGGTTCACCTCGATCAGGTTCGCTTCTGCCTCTCCCGGTCTCGAATCTCGGACATTTCGTAGGGATAGGGCATGTCGTCGTCCCCAGGTCCCTCTGCCCGTCTGCCAAGATCCCAGGCGTCGTAGGTAATGAAACGGCCTGAGATCTGTCTGTCCTCGCAATCGATTCCCAACCCCACCACACGTCTGGAAGCTGCGCTACCCAGACCGACTTGGCCTCCGCCCAAGCATTTTGCATCTGTGTGGCATCGCCTTCATTTTCCTTTGGTTCGGGCGTTCGGCATGGCTCCCCATGGGCGTGACTTGTGGCTTGTGTGTTGTCTGTCCTAGCCCATGTGGTCAGTACACATCTGTATAGTAAGCGTTGTCACTCCAATCTTATCTCGCATATTAAGCGTCCAGAACGATGTTACCAGCCTTCTCTGTGTAGGCTTTCCTCACCACGGCTTCCGGGCTCCGCCACCATTGATTTGCACTGTGTGATGCGCCATTGATTTGCACTGTGTGATGCGCCAGATTGCCTTTCTGCGGCGTTGCAAGCAGATGCCATCACCAACTGCTTCAGCAACACCCATATAGCTCCGGCCAGCTCATGCACTCTCCCACCTTGGCCACCGCAGCGAGCAGCCCGACATCGCCATCTCTTACTCTCTCCGCCCTGCCTGCCGGACGCAGTAGTCGTCCGTCTATTCACCAAAGTTCTACAACCATGTGTTAGATGTGACTCTTCTTCTCTGCTGTTTTTTGGTCTAACAATTTTCCACCATAGTTACAGTCTTCAGACAAGCATGTCACTTATAGCACATTATTTTTATAGATTGTGTCCTTGGAAACACTGATACAAACAACGTTTTCAATAGTTGCATTGAAATGTTTCATTGGTATTTGAGAATCATGGCTTGTGGTTTCACTAGCATCTGCACAATCAATAGTAATGTGATCATATTATATATCATTTGCTGTTTCTCGGTTCACAAACTAATATCCGTGACCACATGAATTCATTCATGCATTATATTGTTAAACTTTACTTCATGCGTTCTATATCCATCGTTTATGCATTTTTCTTTTGTTTTCAATTTGGATATGCAGGTCATCTAGATAAACATCTAATCCACAAAATAACACGTCTCAATGTCTACAATCAGGTAATCTATTCTTAGTCCTGAGCACCAGGTGCTATCTACCCCAAATCCCACTCCACCGGAGAACGATGCCACACGACAAGAGACATACGAAGAAGAAGCAGAAGTATGAAGTTGGGGATAAGGTAGATGTTGAAATAGAAGGGGACGTGAGATCGAGCTGGGTCCCAGCTACTGTTAAGTTAGATGAAGGGGTCGCGGTGGTCATTTTGGCCATGGCAACTACTATCTTGTTCAGTATCGAGATCTGCAGAAGCAAGGTGACCTCGACATGGACTTCCGGAAAGAATACATCAATGCGCGATACATGAGGCCAGCCGAGGAGCACTGTTCACTGCAGGAGGTCAACATAGTTTCTCCAGATATCTATGCTGTGAAGTATGACCATGTGGAGGAGGCGTGTGAGACGGACAAGGACAAGGACGAGGGCGAGGTAGTGGGGAAGGGGAAAAGGAAGGATTGTGACAAGGTGGACGTGGATTTTGATATTGGTGGCGCGGTGAGGGAACCAAAGCAATCAGAAAAGTTAAGCATGCCAATTCGACCATTGCAAAACGAGCTCCAGATCCAACCCAGCTCTGCATGGGAGACCATACAGATGTCTCAGGTAATTTAAGGCATATACTTTGTCACATCTTTTTTTCTTTGGTCATTAATATCTTTGCTACATTCCTTGTATCATTGGATCAAATGATTTTGCTTCTTAATTTTTGTTAACTCTTATTAGTGTTTTGCAAAATTTTCTTGGAGATTCTTCTTTAGATAAGTATGAAAACTGGTGACAACCCTGTATACATTTAGGTTCTTAATAACTTCTTTGAAGAAAAACCTTCTTAAATAAACTGGTTGTAAAGTTTTCTTGTAAATAAACCATATTATGTACTAGCAATATCGAATAGGTGCAATAGTTATTATGAGCACCTAATGTCATTACGGCTCCTCATTACATAACAGTACAAATGAGCATTAAACTCAACTCACATAATGCATATTGATTATTTCATAAATGACACGCTATTAGCTACAATTTTCTCATCTAGCTATTTTTTCAATATATAGTTGAACACTATTAAATCTTTTTCTTGGCAGCAGCTTCACAGCATTCTGGAAGAAAATCAGAAACTATTGCCGATGGGATCCTCGGTCTTTGAACCAGGTATAAATCATTAAATGATTCTTTTGCCGGTGTTGTGTTAATCCATTGTGTCAATCATAGCACAAATTTTCTGATAATTGCATTTTTATGGCCATGCAGGTATTGGTACAAGTGATAGTAGCCGTCAGGCGAATATTTATTCTGATATCACCACACAGAAATCTTCTACTCAGCTTCCATTCGTCAGGACCTCCCCTTTGTGGTCTCAAATAGAAGCATTGGAGGATAAGTATAAAGTGATATGGCAAAGACCACATTTTCTTCCACTTCAGAAAGAAGATCCTTCAGAGCGTGAACGGTTAGCTTTGATGATGATGCTGAGGTTTTCCTACATTGTTCATAAAAAAATATTTCAAGCTTGGAAGATGATGAAACTTCATTCGAAAGGATGAAAAATACACTTGTGGACCTAGAAACTAATGGATTTCTAGTTCGTCCTTGGCAACGTTACCTTGACAACCTAATTGCAGTGAAGTCAAAATACAGTGAAGATCTTAGGAAGGATTCAATGGTTCATATGATGAAGCAGATCAAGATAGATTCATTGTCCCGACAGGCCTTACTGCTTTCCAAAAATGAAAAGGCTATTCTAAAGCTGGAGCAGAAACTTGGCCAGCTTCGCCTAGAAAAATAGCTCATTCAGAAAAAGAAAGAACTTGATGAAGCAGACATCTCAAGACTAAATGTTGAGGGCTGTGGTATCTAGACAGAACTGGACCAAGATAAACAAGAATTTGATAAAATATTGTCTCAGATCGAAACAGGGGGCTTATGATTTAATCAATGCCTACACAAACAGATTGACACCAGCTTATATCTTCCTCCTGCAGACTGTATGTCTCAAATTAATGTTTGTTTGTTTTTAGTGTCTTCTACATATCTTTAACGCATTAGTAATAAACGAATGGTGACAGGCATATCTACCATGTTATAGTTATGCTCTGACTCGGATTGTATTTATTTCCTAACAATGTGATTACTCATTAATAAGTTTGTGTCTTGCGATCTGTTTTTGTTTGAGAATTCCATTTGCTCCAATTCCTGGGACACTGCCAACAGGGGCACTTGGAGTTATCATTGCTGCAGACAATGGGCGAACATGGAGGACCAGTGCGTGATGCTGCCTTAAAGTTTTCCATTATTTGTACTGGTAAGGGAGAAATGTGTACCCCAACAGGATGAACGGTGCCAAGTTTTGGATTTCGTTCTAATAGATTGATAGTCGCAACTGCAGCGAAGCACCTTTTCGCATTAGTCTACATCTATGCCGTTCTTCTCAAAAAGATAGCTGCAGTCCTTTCCCGGGCCTCTCCGATGCAAAGCCTGGGACTTGTGTTCTACTACTGAGTCACTCGCCGCTTACCTGCCGCTACAGTGCCAAGCGCCATGGCGGCATGTGACTGCGAGCTCACCAAGGCCCTTCATGTTGCCACCGGTGGTGGAGTCGCTACAGCGTACGCGCTGCTGCCTCCCTCCCTTTCTCCACCGAGCCGACGGTGCGCGAGGTGGCACGGCTAGATCTGGCCCGTCACGTGGCGCGGCTGCAGTGACCAGATCATGCCAATGTCGTGGCGAGGAGGCGTGCCTGGGGCGGCAAGCCGGAGTTGCTGGCGCCCGGAGGCGGGTCGCTGGTTCCGGTAGGCTGTAGATATAAGCAGCTTGCGGCCTCGTATCTGCGTGTAATTGTAACAGGATGCCCATGTACGTAAATACGTATTGGAGATATTATACCCGCTTCCTGGACGTTTGATTACCACGAGGATTTGATTAGGCGATGGCAATGGTTGTCACTTTGGCAGTAACGTGCCGAGGTCTGTGACACGTAGGCGTCTCTGAAGGGAGTGGCGTCCGCGTGAACCAGTTGGAGCGTGGTTTTTGCTGGCTCAGTCAGCAACACTCACACTCACGAACACAAATTTGGGCGAGAGGGAGACGAAGAACAAGGTTTTTGGTGGCGATGGACGCCGCGGAGCCAATTGCTCCCGTATCTTAGCAAATTCTTGTTCAATGGACTGGGCAGAGTACAATTGGGAAGTACTGGGGCCTCTTGTAGTCCGGGGAACACGACTCAACGCCGGCCGTTGCACCTGATCCGCGAAACGCGCTCAGCCATGACTGCCAGCCATTGCTCGACCCGGTCATGGCGGCTTCCTCCACTAGAAGCTGCGCCACGCACACCACTTACTTTGACCACATGAACTCACTCATGCGTTATATATTATTAAATTTTACTTGATGCGTCTATATCCATGTTGTTTATGAATTTTTCTTTTGCTTTCAATTCGGATATGTAGGTCATCTAGATAAAAATCTAATCCACAAAATAACACATCTCAATGTTTACAGTCAGGTAATCTATATTCATAGTCCTGAGCACCAGAACCTATCTACCCCAAATCTCGCTCTACTAGAGATTGATGACACACGACAAGAAGAAGCAGATCTATGAGATGGGGATAAGGTAGATGTTGAAATAGGAGGGGACGTGAGATCGAGCTGAGTCCCAGCTACTGTTAAGTCAATTGAAGGGGTTTGTGGCGGTCTTTTTTGCCGCGGCAACTACTATGTTGTTCAGTATCGAGATCCGTAGAAGCAGTGTGACCTCGATACCAAAGGCTGAAGAAATTATAGTTGATGACATGAGGATCCACAACAAAACATGGGGGAAACTGATTCTAATAAAAAAGTTAAGGTTATAAAATGGTGCATTTGATAATGATTCGTCATTGTTTAGTTTACTATTGAAGTAGCACAGCATCCACATATTTAAAGTGGGTGGCCATATTAATATTTTTTGCAGGTGCAAACCAGGAAGGAGAATTGAAACATAGCTCCATATTCCACAGGAAATAGATTAGCTAAGTTTAACCACAGTTCTACAATCTACAGTGGCTGGAAAGGTACGCTTGAAAGGACATGATTGTTCAGAGAACACATCTAATGAGACATGTACTAATGGGGAAGGAAAAGAAGAGGAAATAGGTTGGCCAACAAACAAGTCTACTTTACCGGTAATACATTATTTGATTGTATGCTATTTGTATTAGCTACAATTTTCTCATCCAGCTATTTTTTTCAACTATAGTTGAACACTATGAAATCTCTTTCTTGGCAGCAGCTTCACAGCATTCTGGAAGAAAATCAGGAGCTATTGCCGACGGGATCCTCGGTCTTTGAACTAGGTATAAATCATTAAATGTTTCTTTTGCCGACATTGTGTTAATCCATTGTGTCAGTCATAGTACAAAATTTCTGATTAAAGCATTTTTATGGCCATGCAGGTATTGGTACAAGTGATATTACATGGTTGTTTTATATCCGCAGCTAGCTCCTGGCAATTACCTCCTGCGATCACCCGCGTGCATGAACGCACAAGCTCTTGGTGATCCGCTTGTCACGTGAGCCACTCCTTCAACCGCAAGACCCGGACGCCCTCTTAACTGAACGTGAGCCAGGCTGCTTCTAACGCCTGCAGCAAATTGCACACATGCATGTACTAATCTACTACCTCTGTGTGACACACACATGCATCACAAGTAAAGGCACGAGCACACGCGCTAACCAGCTTGAAACACACTCCAAGTCATGATTATTCTAATATTCCTATTGCCATGCAGCTATTGGTACAAGTGATAGTAGCCATCAAGCGAATAATTATCCAGATATCACCACACTGAAGTCTTCTACTCAGTTTCCATTCGTCAAGACCGCCTCTTTGTGGTCTCACATAGAAGAGTTGGAGGATAAGTATAAGGTGATACGGCAAAGACTACATTTCCTTCCACTTCAGCAAGAACATCCTTTAAAGCGTGAATTGTTAGCTTTGAGTATGATCATGAGGTTTTCCTAGATAGTTGAGAAAAATAAAAAAGTCAAGCTTGGAAGATAATGAAACTTCATTCGAAGGGATGAAAAAGACGATTATGGAACTAGAAACTAATGGGTTTTTGTTTGTCCTTGGCAATGTTACCATGACAACCTAATTGCAGTGAAGTCAAAATACACTTAAGATCTTAGGAAGAATTAAATAGTTCATACGATGAAGCAGATCAAGATAGATTCGTTATCCCGACAGGCCTCACTGTTTTCCAAAAATGAAAAGGCTATTGTAGAGATGGAGCAGAAACTTGGCCAGCTTCGCCAAGAAAGAGAGCTCATTCAGAAAAAGAAAGAACTTGGTGATGAAGCCAACATCTCAAGACTAAATGTTGAGGACTGTGGTATCAAGACAGAACTAAATCTAGATAAACAAGTTTGGTAAATTATTGTCTCAGATCAAAACGGAAGGCTTATGATTTAATCAATGCCTACACAAACAGATTGACACCAGATTAAATCCCCCCTGACATATCTTTAATGCATTAGTAATAAACGAATGGTGAAAGACATATTTACCATGGTATAATTATGCTATGACTCCGATTGTATTTATCTCCTAACAATGTCATTCCTCATTAGTTTGCGTCTTCCGATCTGTTTTTGTTTGAGAATTCCATTTGTAAGCAAACGGTTTTGCATGTAACTGATCAGAGTCCTATTCATCGCTAGAATGACAACCTTGTCTGAAATGGAGTATAATTATTTTTTTATAACATGCTTGTGGGTTTTTCAATGAAGAATATTTCCTTTATCCTCAACTATGAGGCATATGAGCAAATTTTAAAAGTGGAACTTTAAATGATCGCGCGCAAATGCGCGAGCCCTTAAATGATCACATAATACTAATAAAAAATAGTAAAATACCATAACAAAGGTTGTATATTCTCAATATCTGACCATTAGATCAAAACACTTGAACAAATCAATGTACTTCCTTTGTCCTCGATCCGGTGAGATTGTTGTATCATGTACCTTCTTTCAACTGAAAAAGCTTAGATGTTCTTTACGATGCTTCTCGTATCAGACTCGGATGTGTGCTTATGCAAGAAAAGTTAGTCATTTTGATCATATGCCTCTTGTCAGGTAAAGCCTCACGAAGATAATTATCCCACTCAGAGAGTTACTGCAGCGGTTTCTTCTCTGTAGGACTTGCAATATCTATAACTATTATGGAAGTATGAAAATTATCTTCATCCAAGCTGATATGAATTTGAAGCAAAAAAGGTGGCTTGAAGCTAATCAAAGACTACAAATTAGAGATCCATTATCACCGGGAAAAGTTAATGTGGTTGTGGATTCGTTGAGCTGCAAAGGTTGACTTTTGCATCTAGTATTTTATTTTCAACTGAAAGAGCCATTATGTTTATTGTTCTGTTATGTGCAGAGCTTAATTACATAATTTCTTTTTGTCATAATTTATGAGCTGCATATTTTTTCTGTGGGCTAGGGCGGGAGAGGGACAGAGATGTCCCTGGATAATTCCGAGAGGGGCACAGAGGCACTAGTGTGTTGTCGTTAGCAGGAGATTTATCAACTACACGAGAACAAGAAATTTTACCAAGCTTCAGGCATCCACGAGATGGACAACAGCCCAAAGTCCTGCACTAGTCTCTTCTCCCATGCCGTGGAACACAATCAAAAGCAAAAGAAGATGTAAGATATCCATGGTATAACAAGCGTCGGACAGAGTTTAATTGCATGCATCAGTGAGATGGTGGGTTCGAAGAACACAACTACTGTAAATTCTAATTCTGTAATCTTGCAAAAAGATCATAAAAACCCAACAGCTCTAACGAGTAAACCTTGAGCACGGCTCTAACAATAAACCTTGAGCTGGCAGGATCAGGACCTGCCAGCTAGGTGGCCTATAAGCCTGTTGGTGTAGTTGGTTGTACCCGTGTGATGTCGCCGAGCCAATAAATCACATCATTGGAGAAACAAGTTATCAGGACATGGACGTGACAATCAATAAATAAAAGTGTTGATATCTTTTGGTACTATAGTATATGGTTGATAAATAACTCGTAGGAGGTAAATTAACGCACAGCTTGTGCAGTAGTGCAATAACCAACTACCACTTGTTGAGCCAGGACGACCTGTTATATCATACTTCATATTCTATATATGTTGTGCGCGGTCACTTGTCTTTTCCCTGCAACGTATTCCCATTCCAGCCTGCCTTGGCTAGCTAGCGGCCCAAAGCGAACTCAATATAACCTACTCAGGGGAGAAGAGAAGACAGGGCAGTCACATAGTGAGAATAATCAACATAGGAGAGGGAGTATATATGCTACGGTGCTTTGGGAATTGGAGGCATTTGGAACCAAGTACCCTTGGCTGCTATAGTAGCAACGTGAGTATCCTCTTATTTTCGAATGAAACAAGCGTACCGGCGCTCCAGTAGCGAGCTTGTGCTCGAGCCCTGCCTAGGATGCTTGAGCCGCACCCTGCAGTGAAGCCTCCTCTATACCTGTGCTGTCGTGCCATGCCTTGCATTAAGCGCAGGCAGGTCGCTGCAAGAGTGTTGCTCCACGCGCCATCCTTGCGTCTGGGTCTTGTTATAAACAACATGGTCAACGACTACTGTGACCATGACCAATTCACGCATTGTTTGGCAGCCTAGTCTTGCAGTAAACAACATGAAGAACAACTACTGTGACAAGGCCCTTGCAACTAGGCTTGGCCGTGGCCCTTGTCCAACGTGATCCCTTACCAGCCTTAACTAATCTGAGCAAAACAAAAAGAGAAAGAAATGCTCCGGGCCTATTTTTTCAGAAGACATTAACAACGAATTGATTTTAAGACTGACTCATATATGGAAACAGAATATATTCCATTCACCAGGCAAACATACATGTAGTAGAATGCTCGGGTGCGAGCAGATTCTTCATGCGCTTTGTGATGTGTGTACGTGTCAAGATCACGTAGAATTTTTCCCAACTCGATCGATCCTAAACTTTCGAACATAGAGAAAATATCAATGACACAAATTGACACATTATATGCCCAGCCAACTTGAGGGCTACAGAATATACAAGTAAGGATTATTCAACATGGGTGCATGCTTACAAGCATTTTCGTGCACAAGATTGTGCGCCATTATCTTGGCATTTCGCTCGGAACACATGCAGTGGCATGCTCGAGTGCGGGCATGGTTCTTCATGTGTTTCTGATATGGTCTGTAGGCATCACGCGCCATTTATCACTTCTGGATTTTGAACTTTTAAATAAAGAGCAAAGAGCAATGACACAAATTATTTGTTTTGCCAACTCGAGGGTTGCAACACACACAAATCTGGATTCTTCACCTTAGAAAACAACTTCATATGATCTGCAAACACAAGGATTCCAACCAAAGCTAGATAAATACATGCTAAAGTAATTACAGGAATCTCACTCGTCTCCTTTAAAACAACAAAGTAGCGGAGGGGGTTGTTCTGTTATCTATTTTTCTGGAGTTTGCAAGATACATCTCTTGCAAAAATTACGAGCTTTTACATCTCTTATAAAGCTAGTTGCACACCGAAGGCATGTATCTCCTCCTTAGATTCGTTGGAGACTTTGCTACTATCTTATTTTTTCGGTGGGTTAGTTCGGTGGCTGCCCTGAGGCGGAAGAGTTGATTCGATTTTATGGGGTGTGGTTCAAGAAGCTTTACTGCAGCTTGCATATGCTACTTCATATGGTATGTAATTTTCAAAGTAAACTCAAAACTAATTGAGCGCTCAGAGTAGCCAACCCATAAATTGTGTTTATGTCAACGTCAAATGTCTTTAATTTTGGTTGCTGCATATTTAATAACTCAATCTTTTATGGGAACTAGCAGCTTGCGACAGAAGTCAAGTCAAGAGGTCTCGCAATCGGCATACTCAGGATGTGTTTGGATGGTGGACTCAGGCTGGATGGGATATGGCAGCCCAGTTTTTGATGATCTTTGGATGATGGGCGAGGGTGGTTCGGGCCGCCACCCATGGGAACATTCAGTCCAGATCCTGGATGACACCGTCCGAGCAAATTGGACGGATGGGGCGGCCAGCGACGCGGGCGGCTCCCTCGCGTAACCCTCTCGTGACTCCATCGATCTCACCCCCTCCCGTTCACCCCCACACCGATGCCCTCTCCCCTTCCTGTCGTCTCTCTTTTGTCTCTCATTTGTGGGCAGACGATGGTGCCCCGGTAGATTCGGCTCACCCCCGACGAGCTCGACGACCACCGGCTCCGAGCGCCGGCCCGACTCCACCCCAAGTCGACCCTCAGCTCCGAGCGTCAGCCCGACTCCGCCCCCGCGCAAGCACTCGGCGCGCTCCTGCCCTGCTCCGTTTCCTACTCCGCTCAGCAAGCAGTGACTCTCCTGCTCAGCAATGGGCACCCGCTCCAGGATCGCTCGGCAACTCCGTCCCCTGCTCGGCACATCAACAAGGCAGCGGCAAATCTCCCGCTCCGAACGACAGCAAGGTGAGCACTATGTGCTAATTAATCGTTTCCTATTGCAAATGGTGATTGTTTCCTATTTCAAGCTCTGAATACGATTGCAAATAGTGACTGCTTCCTATTTCGAACTCTGAATACGATTGCAAAGGAGTCCTCTTAGATCTACTGAAGATCAAGTGAATCATGTGGCTACTGATGCAACACCAAATTTTGGGCAGGTTGTAACGCCTATGCAAGTTAAAACTCAGCTAAGGATATGGAAACCAGTGTTGACTCGCATAACCAACATAGGGAAATTATATGGTGCTGACTGGGATGAAGCAAATCTTATGATTGTAGCTGATGAGCGCCTAGTTACAAGCCATCTTCAACATTCTCCTAGGGACAATGTGTTGTTCAACACACCGATGCCGTATTATGCTGATCTTGTCATCGTGTATGGTGATCACATAGCCGATTTCTCTCACTCCCATGAGTGACTTTGGAAAATCATGTATTTCTGCTTATAGCAAACTTGTATGACGCTAAGCATCGACGATTGTTAGATGCTTATGACAAACTTGCTATTAAGTGATGTACTCTTATAATTGATTATTAGAAATCTTAATTATTATTTTTAAGTGATCTCAATTTCGTTTCTTTGAAGTTTTACACAAATATTTTGTCACACCCTAAGGGCTCAATTGGATTGGAGGAAAGTTTTTCCTTTCCTGCGTTTTTCCTCTGTGAAATTGAACTGGTTCCTGTGAAATTCCTGTGCGATTTCTATGAAATTCCTGCGTTCCAAACAAGCCCTAAAAGTGGGTAATATCACCTTTGTATGAAGTATGTGACCACATCCAACTCAACCATGTCAACCCACCAACCAAACAAAAAACTTTGCCGCCCCATCCAACCTACCAAACAAATAACTTGGTCGCCCCATCCACTCTAGATGTTTGGTAGGATGGATGAGGTCATCCCAAAAAAACTTAGCGGCCATGACCCAACCAACCAAACGCACCCTTAGTCAAGTGGGAGTAGGAGGAATCGCGAACAGGATCCCCACATGCTTTACAGTGTTACACCCACAGCTGCAAATTCACTGGGTACTCCTAATGTCACCAATGCAAGGTAGCTTGTATGCATTTTCACCTAGCTAAACGGTCATCAAGAATCCTAGTTACCATATCTCAAGTCATATTCCTGTTGCGGCCAAGTAAAATCTCATGGTTGGGATTGCAAATGGGGAACTTAAGAAGTCTTTACAGACGATATCAGGAACGCAATGGCTGTAGCGTCACCGCTATTCGCAGGATTAAGTCGGTACGTGCTGATGAACAGACACAACAGTACATCACAGAAAGGCACAAATTAAGTCTTAACGTTATTACATTAGTCCAATTAAAACATCGAGTAACACAGCGGAAGTCTAATAATGAAATAAAGTACAAGTCCGAACGAAACGACGATACAAGGAGCACGCGCTCACGATACACGAATCCGCATCACAAGTCCGATGATGCGAACTCAGCTGGAGATCACTCATCCAGCTCCCAGTGAAGAGTCCAGCCCTCAGGAGGCTGTCCGTCCCGCTGACCACCTCCACCAGTCGAGTCAGGAACAAAGACACTACCTGCATAAAACATCATAGAGCCAAAGCCTGAGAAACTAATACTCAGCAAGACTTACCCGTCAACGTGGCTAACTACAGCCGACTCC
>LAPY01002325.1:0-10164 GCA_000970635.1 Eragrostis tef
AGACTTTATTTAATACTTCTAAATAGTAATATTCTCCTCTGACTAAAATTTAAATTTTAACGATTTTAGCCAGGGGAAACAAAGAGCCCATTTATACCATTCTTTCTCGGAACGACTGTGTACTTCTCTCGTTTCGCTCTCTGAAACATGACCTGTGCCGGCCGCCCGTTAATCGAGCCCATATCGAGCCCTGGGCCAGGCGCCATCTCTGTCGTGCTCCGCCTCCGTCACCATCGCGAACCGGCCTCGAGGAACACAGGTAGCCACCTCACTTCGTCTCCCTCTTTAACGCGCCGTGCCGCGCCTCACCATGCTGCATTCCCATGCATTTAGGCCCTGTCGCCACTTTCGCGTTTCTAGCTGCGCTGGGCTGCTGCTGTGGCAACCGATGAGGAGGAGGAATGGTCTTTATACGGGCCAACGGTGGGTTAGAATTGCTACATGCCTACATCTTCATGAATCCAAACTCGAATAATGCCCCGGATTTCCATCACTCTCAGCGTCAGTTAAATTGCGCACAAGCTGTTCGACCAAATGCCTTACTAGCCGAGAATTCAAATTACATGTTTTTATTGCGGAGTTGGTCTCCGTACTGCTAAATCCGCTTGCAAGCATGAACACAGGACACATGGTTTTCTTTCCTCTCCTTATTTTTTTTTTCTGGAGTCTGTCATAAAGGGATAATTTTTAACCCACCATCAAACATTTTGGACTAACTACCAATAAATATTCGTACAGAATTCTTTTTCTCTAGGAATACTTTCTGTGACAATCTGCATGCTAGTTCAGGGTGTAAGCAGTTTATTTCGAGATACTATCACAGATCATTATTTATTGATGAAATTCAATGTTTCTGTCTTTGTGTTGAATTAAGGAGATTTTCTGGGTGTCTATAATTTTTTTCTTTATTTGTGTTCAAGCACCACATTTTTTTTCATTCCATATTAAAGTGGATTTCTCAAATATTTGTATACACTGTGATTAAATGTTTCTATCACTAAGATAGTAGGAGTATCAAATTTGTTGACTCCTGGTGGTGAAAATTGGATGCCACCTAGTAATGAAAATTTGTTGGAACTTGGAACCTACTCATGAAGATATGTCACCTCCTACTCAATTAATTAGTGGGATTCTTTTCCATCTTCAGCAGACACATCTATCTCCTATACCAGTTGGGTAGGCCTAGCCAGAAAGACACTAATCACTAAAGAATTTTAGAATGGAACATCAGATGTTATGTGCAGTGTCTATTTTCTTGTCATGTCTTGTTCTAGTTGCAAGATTACAAGAATCTCGATCCACAGAACATGGAGAGAATGATACACGAGGTATCGCTGGTGAACATGGTAGCATGACCATTAAGGTACGGTTGAAATTATCATTACCTGATGACTTACAAGTATCTGAGTGATGTGTTCATTGCATTGACAAAAACCTACAGCCAGCTCTTAGCCATCCAATTCTGAGAACCATACAATACAGGTAAATTGCTAGTTCATGTGATTTCATGACTTTAACCATTAAGCCAATTGTTGTTGTGCTAGGAAAAAATGTGGTTAGACTTCAAATTTGGTCGATATCATAACAGGCAACTTAGCAATTGTTATCTTGTTCATGTTTACAGACGTCTAGAATTTTTATGCATGAAAAAAGACCAACCTGAAAAGTTGATCTTCATACTTTTCTTTACAAGCATAAATAAAGGTGATATGAACTTTGTCAATGTCTCACAAAAAAAAGTAGTCAGTTCCTATAGAAACAAGCAGACTGTAAGCAGAGCCTCCAAACTGAGGGAAAAAGAAATCTGTATAAAGGAGGACTGTGTAACTTTATCTAGCCAAACTATCAGGGTGTTACATTTATCTTCCATGATCATGTGAGCTTGAAGGAGGATCTCATCAGGAAATCATTTTTTTCATCAGCGGATGAATTAAGTATAGTACCATAACATTTTTGTCGTATGAATAAATGAGACAACAAATTCAGCCTACAATGATGGGAGCCTCTAACCTTTTGTCTTTTAGTGGACAGAAACAAAATATACTTGCACATATTTTTCATAAGATTTGCCTTTATGTATTTGTTGAATAGATGAAGCCAAGCTCTTATCCATCAGGGATGAACCTTGAATCTCTGTCAGAAGATACAATATAACAGGCTCAAATGACTTCCATTGCATGACTTGTTGGGACAATACCAATACTTCAACATAGTAGAGGGGATCTGAAGACACCATTCAGTTTTTACCCAATGGATGATGTCAATGGTGGGGCAGCGGTAAGTTCTCTGCTCCGATACATTTATGTAAACAATGATAGGGACAGTGCATGGTTATGCGATTCGATTTTAGGCTACATACATCATATCTGATTTTTTTGTGGGCCCTATATGCATGCAATTTTCCTTCTGTTGTGTGATATTGTTCCGACTCATGGAAAATGTATGCAGATAGCTGGGTGCAGAACATCAGGTGAAATATATGGAACACAAGTTTCCATTAATATTTATGAGCCAACAGTATATGGAGAAAAGGATTATAGTGCATCATGAGCAATGATGGTAAATGGACCAGTTGATAATCTGGAGGCAATTGCTGCTGGCAATCTTGCAAGTAAGGCACAATAGGAACAGTTTATTTTCCATGTTAGTTTACAGTTCTTTGTGAATTTATTATCAGTGTCAGCATTTTTATCTGAGGGAATTTTGGTGGAAACTTTGAGGTGAATTAATATTCCTTGTACTGTATCACCTGCAATTATTTTTTAATAAATTTCACAACCTACAGTAGGTGAAATAAGTATTATACATAAAACTACACATTTAAGAATCATGTCTCGAAAAAAAAAACATTTTGGTTTCCCTATATCTCGCAAGTGTTTTGGGTCAAACAAAGAAGTGACCTAGTGTACCAGTCAGACAATCCCAGACCTCCTGCCGTGATTTGTTGCAACCCTACTGGTTTGGGTTTCTAGAAATGCTTAGACTTACATAGAGTTTCCTTGATCTCAGCCTGTTATGTTGCCGTGCCATCCTGATTGGTAGATTTGGTCTGAGTTACGAATAGCAGACTTAACCTAAAAGAGTCTTGTGGTCTTAACCTTGTATGTCATATTTTCTTGGTCAGCGGATCCTATGTTTCTAGTTTTCTCTTTAATGTTGTCCCGTTCAGCATCTGATATAATGACTCGTTAATGTACTTTTGTTTGGTGGAACATCTATTCTGAACGCTATGTCAGTACGTATGATTATATCTCGATCCACTAATCGCACATACTCCTTTTCTGTTTGTGATTTTTCTATATCAGTGAAACAACTTTAATTGAAGCTGACACATTTTGATTATAACAAGGCTTGTAAGTTATATGAATCTTTTTCAGGTATGGCCAAATTCTTTTGGCGATAACATCACTTGGTTTCATATATATTGGGTAATGCAAAAAAAGCTCTGTAAACATATCATATTTAAACACTACTGCATTTTATTGAAAGATCTGTTAACTCCCCTTGGCACAATATTCTTGTTACAGCAAGTCGATGGAACGAAAATGCATTGCTTTGATCATCATTGCCATGGTTTTGTGCAAGTAAGTGGGGACCTTGGAGGAAGGTGGCAACCTGTTTCAGTCTACAATGGGAAACAGTATGCTATAATGGTTACCATATCCAAGGTACTGTCTACGCTTTGCAATATGAAGTGATACCCCCTCCTGTTTTTAATTGACGATGTTAGCAACACTTTTAGTTCCTGTTTTGGCTAAAAAAAGGCTGATCTAACATCCTCGGTTAAAAGCTGGAGGGAGTACACATATGAGTGTCGTATCGACTCTGAATGGACGGCCCGTATATGTAACCGTATTTGGGCCTGGCACGTTAGAGATGGTAATCAGAGTCAACTTTTGTTGTGTCACGGATGTGCATGGCGCGTGTGCCCAATATGACAAGGGCACGTCATGGCACATGCTAGATGTGGCCAGGAAGTAACAATATTCATGTGCAGTCTATTCTCTATGGGTGAGTAACCTCGGCCTGACATGAGTCCTTTGAAGGTGTGAGAGTTCTGGGGTCCAAGGCTCGTGTGGGCTTGTGGCCTGCTCCCATGTTGGTGGCCTACATGGGGCACCAGATATATAGCACCATATGGGTAATTTTGGAGTGAGAACAACCAACATAAATGGTCAGCTTTTCAAAAAAAAATGAAAAAAAAGAAGATCAGCGAAGCGAGGACGAAAGCGTAAGCGGGTTACCGCGTAGGTGTGGTTTGCGCGTCGTTTGCATAGGAATGAGCCGTATTTAGACCTCGCATATTATATGTGTGATGCATGAGGGGCTTGTTACATTTTCCACTAATCCCTTTTTATCAGGTTTTGAAAAAATATTACATATTTAGAGTACATGTTTGAAAGTTTTTGACCTACATTGCCTAGTTGTCCCTCATAAAATGTAAGATAACCGAAACAAGTAAAGGCTTCCACGGCGGGTTGACCAAAATGAGGATCCCAAATCGCATGAGCAATAGGACTTATTCCTCTCCTCTTGATGTGGAAAAAGAGGCTCTTACCTGGAAAAAAGAAAGTCAACGGACTTCATGGACAAGGAGGTGGGGTGAAGCCTATACCAATTGTCTCTACCCTCCCCATCTAAGCTCTGTCTTCTCTAGCGGATCTAGTTTTCCTAGACGAGTAATCTTCTTCATCAGGCGTCCATCTCGATAGGGGCATATAAGGTGTTAAATTTGTTATTTGGCCATGTAGCCGCTTATTATGGATTTATGTTCTACAAAGGAACCAAGGACCAAAAATTGGTGGCTCTCTTACAGTGACAAGAAAACTCCAATTGGATATTGGCCCCATACTATTTTCAGATACATGAATGACCGAGCGAGTAGTTCCCAATGGGGTGGATATGTTCACGGACCAACAGTAAACTCACACTGAATAAAGAAAGATGTGGTTGCAGCTTTTAATGCCTTTTCGGCCTTGGATGGGCGCAGCTTCCATCATCTGAATGATGCCTTGCTCATCCTGTTGCCCAAAAAGACACATCCGGTTGAGGTTTTGGATTATAGGCCGATAAGCCTGATTCATAGCTTTGGGAAGCTTTTCTCTAAAGGGATGGCGAATAGACTTGCCCCCTTGCTTCCCCAATTATTTAAGCACAATCAGAGTGCTTTTATCAAGGGTAGCTATATCCATGATAACTTCAGATATGTGCAGGGCCTAGCGAAGGCCCTCCACAGGAGGAAGCAGCCTCGTCTTCTTTTTAAGGTCGACATCGCAAAGGCTTCGACTCAGTGTCATGGCTTTTTCTTTTAGACCTGCTTGCACATATGGGTTTCCCGCAGAGATGGAGAGACTGGGTCGCTCTAATCCTTTCCACAGCCAGCACGAAGATTCTATTGAATGGGAACCTGGGTCGTCGTATTTGTCACGCGAGAGGCCTCCATCATGGCGACCCTCTCTTGCCTATGTTGTTCCTGCTGGTCATGGAGGCCTCAACCTATTCCTGCCCTTGGGAGTCCCAAGAGCCAGGTTCAGGGCCTCCTTATATGCAGATGTTGTGTTCTTTATCGCACCGGTCGTGCAAGATCTCAATACGATTATGGAGATCTTGCGGGTGTTTGAGGAAGCCACGGAACTGGCCACCAACTACTCCAAGAGCAATGTTTATCCGATCCGCTGCTCAGAGGAGGAGATTGCAAGGGCCATCTCCATTCTTCCTTGCCATGCTGGCAACTTCCCCTCTAAATACCTAGGAGTACCCTGTCCAAAGTCGACCTACAGCCTTTGGTCGAAAGGGTAACTGACAGGTTGCCAGCATGGAAAGGTCTCTTAATGAACAGGGAAGGTCGCCTAATCCTCACTAAAGTCAATCTTTCGGCCATCCCCGGTTACCTGTCCATCGCGGTCAACCTCTCAGCCTGGGTGGTCAGCGCAATTGAGAGAATAATGAGAGCTTTCCTGTGGAGAGGCACAGAGGTGGTCTCTGGGAGGCATTGTGCGGTCGCTTGGACGAAAGTTTGCCGCCCCCTCCCAATGGGGGGCTTAGGCTTGCGGGACCTCAGGCTTTCTGGTTAGGTCCTGAGACTGAGATGGAATTGGCTTGCCCGTGTCGAGCCCGACAAGGCTTGGGCTGGATTCATTTTTGCCACGGACCCGGTCGCATAGGCCCTTTTTGATTCATCAATCTCGGTCACTCTAGGGGATGGCAAATCAACCCTATTTTGGCGCGATTGGTGGCTTGATGGTCAATCCTTGGGCACCAATGCTCCAAACTTGGTCGTCGTGGTACCTTAGAGGATCCGCAATACTAGATTAGTCGCTGATGCTGTTAGCAGGCGTAGTTGGATTCAAGACGTACGCGGGCCACGTACGGTGCAAGTCTTGCTTGACTTCTTTAAAGTGCTCGCTATTACCTCCTGGGTCGAGCTGTCCACCATCCCGGACCAGTTTAGATGAAAATGGACGGCACATGGTCGCTTCACTTCCTCGAGTGCTTATCATGCCTTCTTCATCGGCCAAACCGAAGTGCTTGGAGCCAAGGTCCTCTGGAAGACCCAAGCTCCAAATAATTGTCGATTCTTCTTTTGGTTGGTTCTCCATGAGCGGTGTTGGACTTCCAATCGCCAACTCAGGCACATCTCAAGAATGATGACACTTGTGCGCTATGTGCATAGGAACCTAAAACACTGGACCATTTGCTACTGCACTGTGTCAACAGCAGGGAGACCTGGTTCAAAGTTCTCCGGCGTCTAAGGTTGCAACACCTAGCCCCGAACGTCGATGACCCACCGTTCGTCGAATGGTGGCTCAGATCGCGAAAGAGGATGCCCAAGGAGCTGCGTCCAGGGTATGACACCCTCACTATTTTGGTCGCGTGGAGGCTCTGGGAAGAGCGCAACAAGAGGGTCCATGAGTTCCAAACTTTGCAGCCCATCACTTTGGCCCAGGAGATCATAGACAACGCTTACCTTTGGGCGTCAGCAAGATTCTCCAAGCTTCGGATGCTACTAGTACCTAGGTTTAGTTTGCCCCGCTCTTGTTTTAGCTCTCGCCGGGCTGCGCCCGGGCTGTTTGTGGTCGTTGTAGTAGTTTTTTCTGTTTTTGTCTTGTGATCTTTGCCCTAGAGCCTTGTATTGGATCTTACTTCTTCTCCTTCTTAATAAAATATGTGCTCCGCTCGTTCTCGAAAAAAAAAAGTAAACTCACACTGACCACAGATGGGCAGTGGACTTTTGCGGGAAGAAGGATTCGGGGAAGGCGCCTTTGTTAAAGATATTAAAATTGTAAATGAAAACAATGAGTTGGTCATTCGAAACACGCACACCTCCTTTGCTAAGATCACCAGAGAAGCCTGCTACACTGTTGAAAAGTTAGGCTACAACCCCGAGGGTATGCATGTCTATTTTGGTGGACCACGCAACTGTACGTCGTAATTAACTCTATGGTAAAAGAATAAACGGATGCTCTTGTTGAATATATCTAGCCGTATCAACAAGCATATGCTTTTCATCTGATGAGAAATCAACATTATAGATCTACAAAAATAACAGAAAATCAACATGCATCGACATACTCCTACACAAGAAGATATCACAATTGAGACAAGCCACGATTTATCACTCTGTATTGTGTGCCCTACGCAAGCCATCCTCTTACTCCTGGTCACGCCCCATCTGTTATCCATCATGATTGCCATTCGACCCTGGCAATGGTTTTTTTTTAATCACCCTGGCAGTGGTTACCTTCGTGCTGCGAGCATAACACTACGCTATTTACCTCCATCCGTCAAAACGGTCATGAAGACTTCGGTTAAAAACATTCATACACGCGTGAAACATGACGTGCTCGACAGTCCGTAGATTATGCAACATTACATAACAGCCAGGGCAACAATTTGTGAAGCGAAACAAATGCAGATATATAATCAACATTCACATGTGATTTGTAAGGAAGAGCATTTGTTTGATGGTATATTACACCAAACTTTCATAATTACTACAAGACATAAAACAACAAAAAATGTACCATGTAGGATTGATCTTGTTCAAAGGATTAATAATGGAAATACCATAATTCAAAAATAATGTTCGTTGTTTTAGACTAAAAGCGCTAGGCCCTGCTTTATATTAAAAGCATAACAGGTTTTTACACTGGTGAGAACCAGTTTGCGATGCGCGCATTACATCCAACAGTTTTTCTAGCCTCGAAGTGCTGCATCTAGGCAATCTCCGGTTTAGACAGCGATCGCCATCTCTGCATGAGTGCTCCCGCCCTGTGCGCCACTGCCTGTAGAGTGTTGGAAAGCTTGTTACGGAAAATGAAATCATTTCTTGTGAGCGAGAGCGCCCAGCAGAGTGCTCCAAGCACAAAAAACATGATATTATTATGCTCATGACTTTGGTTATGCATGTTTAAATCTATGTAATCTTGTAGGCTCGTTGGGGTAAACTCCATCTAAAGATGTCTCTACACAGGCACCAAGTATATAGTTCGCTGCCGAGCAAATGAACATTATGTGTTGCAGTGTCTCTATAGCTCTACACATCTTACAGTGTTCATCACCCTGCCATTTTTTTTGTTTGTTTCAGGTGGCTGGCCTCTAGTATCATCTCTTTGAACAGCATCCAAACGAAAATTCTAACTTTCAATGACAGTTTTTGCTCCCCGCATTTTTGACATTCTGAAATCGACTACTCCTTCAAAGGTAATGTGTTTATACATAGATGATGTGGAGAGTTTTCCTGAGCTTTCAAACACCCATTGACCGTGTCCTGTTCTGTCAACTTCACAAGGTCCAGCATATCCATTAGGAGCTCCCATTCTTGCAGTTCCTCACTCCCAAATGTTCTTCTGAAGGTTAATCTGACCTCTTCTACTAGAATTTCAGAGACTGTTTTGTCCTGCTCTCTGCAGATATTGAAGATTTTACTGAACTTGATCTTTAAAGGGCATGGGTCTATCCATACATCTATCCAGAATCTAATTTTATCCCCTTTTTCCAGAACATAAGTCAAGCCTTTTACCAAATACAAAAGGGAGCAACTGGGTCTGCTGGCCTGGGCTCGTTAGATTACCCCGTAAAACCTTGTGCACCAGTTACAAATGTTTGAGAGCACCCCTGAACAGCACTATACCTCCGACCCGAGTCGTATGACTCACGTTCCACTGGGGCATCTACGGGCAAAAACCAACGCTCACAGCACATGCTAATGCAAACAACCATGGGATGGGTCAGTCAGATAAGAGTTGGATCAATGTATAGCCTTTTCCTTATAATACATGGAGCACTAGAAACAAGCCACAAACAATGTTTGTACTGCAGGGGACACGTGTCAGCCTTCAGTTGCCGGTAGTGTAGATTATGTTGTATTCTAATTTTCAAATGAATTTCTCTCTCAGATGATTTTCAAATCCTAATGAAACATTGTTTTGTTTAGAACTGATGCAACAAAACAAGATTTTCGTTGTAAAAAGGTGTTCCTAATTTTCACCTAAAAACCAGAGGTGTGTCCGGGTAGCCAGCCTTGGGGAGCTAGGAATGAACTTTTATCAACCGGGCTAGGAAATAATTTTTAATTGCAACACTCCGGGTAGTGTTTTGCCCCATTGATAGAATTCTTTTTAACATGTATATATTTGCCATAAATTTGATTATTTTAAAGAATTTGATCTTTTCATTTAGTTTCAACTTTTTAACTTAACAACTAAAGTATTTTGAAAATTATTAAACCCGGTTTTGCAAAATGTGAACCAACATATTGAATACATATAAAAAAGTGTTTCATCATTTTCACCTAAAACATTGAGTTATTTTTCCAAAAAAAATCCTATTTTCAACAGGGTGAAATATGGTTTTAAGTATTTTTAAACTTTTGTTTCTAAATAATAAAATTAGTTACAGGAATTGTTAAATGCAGGATATCACAAATATATATAATCAATTGATATGAAGGCTTAGATGAAAAGAAAAGAAAAACTGAAAAGCCACACATCTGCTCTCTCTCTCTCTCTCTCTCTCTCTCTCTCTATCTCTCTCTCTCTCTCGGGCCATGCCCTCAGCTCTGGGCTGCACACAATCAGGCATTGGGCGGGCCATCTGGTGCTGATACCGTGTAAGATGGTTCGTGGGTCTTGCACATAATCAGGCGTAATAACTTCGTATAGC
>LAPY01002325.1:11217-32855 GCA_000970635.1 Eragrostis tef
TCTCTCTCTCTCTCTCTCTCGGGCCATGCCCTCAGCTCTGGGCTGCACACAATCAGGCATTGGGCGGGCCATCTGGTGCTGATACCGTGTAAGATGGTTCGTGGGTCTTGCACATAATCAGGTCTGTTCCTTGCATAATGTTCGAATGGTTTGTAGATTAATATTAAGGTATTTTCGTTGGTAGTTGGATTGCCTGGACGGTGTTGTATCTGCTCAGAAATGTCATGCGGCACAACAACATACCACGCGAGGATACATCTATCTCTATTGTTACGAGCAACAAATAAACATCACTGAAATGGAGATAGCAGATCTAGTATAGCTAGCAACACTGCGAGATTTAGGTGCAAAATGATCATGTTTGGGCGCACTGGACAGTCCATAACCAGAGGAAGGATCGCTAAATCAAATTTGCAGAGCTGTCCAACATTGCAACCCGGCTCGACAGAATCATCAAAATTAAGTAGCAGTCAATGCTGGCCATATCAGACCAATACTTTCTTATAACGAGGACAAATTAACAGCTTTCAAATGCCTTTTTTCCATGCATGACAATGAAAGGGAGAAAACTCGCAGCCGCAGGCTTGCTATGAGATAATGCGCTTTAGAAAATGAAGAGAACCATACACACTTGCAGAATTTTCCAGTAACACCAATGGTTTTGTCAGAAACAAAAGGAACCCAATTTACTGTAGCATCGCCTATAACGACCAGAACTTAGCTGTGCGTATAATTTAGTCAGATACATCCAAGTTAGTTTTCCAAACAATAATTGGTGTGCCCTTGCCTTCACGCAAACTTCGATGTAACCTGTCGAAAATTCTTCTTGACATGAAGTGGTCCACCTTGGAATCGCATCAACCCAGTCTCTACGCCTAACACGGAATAGTCATACGAAAAAGAACCCATGAGTATGGATCATCCAATTATCCCCACTTCTTACACATCATGAAGGTTCTGATGGACCAAAACATGCAAGGTCAAAAGTCAATGAAGACTCCTATATAAACCATAAGCCTCTTCTCTCCTTGCCCTTCCTCCATCTGATCTCACCAACTGTGCAACAAGCTCAACAAAACATCACCTTGGGCAGGTTAGGAGAAGCTTCCTTCATTGTCAAGACTCTACCATAGGTTAGGAGAAGCTTCTTTTAGTGAGCGATGGCAGGGACCGGAATCCGCGTTCAGCTGCCGGCTTGGCACCCCTGCTGATGAGCCTGCCGACGGGATCAACAAACGCGTCACTATGATAAACAAGCAATAAAGACCTCGAATGCATTCCTGGTGATTAGATCAATGTTTTTAGCATCAACGAATTAAAAATCAACATAAACGTCTTTCATCCATTCATGTTTTTTTTAGGGCCATCCATTCATGTTCCAGATGGAAACAAAAAGTTGTTAACTTCTAGCCATTTTTTTCCTGCAAACAAACAAAATAGCGACAGAACCTTTTAGGATCTAGTTTCAACTTCTTGTGCCAATCCGGTCGATAGTGTAACTGTGTAAGTAAAGCCGCAGTATACATGATTGTTTATGGTCTAACACTGGTTCCATCTCTCTCGACTGTGAGTCACGGCCGCCATACATATTCAAAACTGGACTATCTTTATTGTATTAACGTAATCATTTTGCATATGGAAGTAGTATAACTGAATAACTGAAGTATGACTGGAAGCTACCAGGTACGTAGCATAGAAGAATGGTGACCTTACTAACAAATAGCCCGTCGATGTGCCCCTGCCTTCACCTATACATCGTTGACTGACTATTCTACCTGTCTTCTCTTCTGTTATTTGTAGAACTACAATTTTTGCGAATTATTTTCTGTAGAACTTATAAGCGTGCAGCAAATCCGGCCTAACCATCAGGAGGACCTACCTTGGCAGACTTTCAACACCAATCACAACAACCAGTTATCGATTGCCAGCATGCAATAGTATTAGAAGAAAGATCCATGCCTCCCAGTTGAGAAGCAACTGATCACAGCTGACCAGTTCAATGCTACTTTTTCTGTTCCTGTTCAACATGCAAGGGGATGCATAAGTTTGCGACCGACAGTAGGAAACGAAAGCCAAATCAGAAACCCAATGGCACCTCTCCTCTTGTCCTTCCTCCTGCTACTATCCTCAACATCAGTGCAAGCTCAACAAAACATCAGCTTAGGCTCATGGTTAACACCACAAGGGCCTAACAGCTCATGGCTGTCACCATCCGGTGACTTTGCATTTGGCTTCCGGCAAATTGAGGGCAATTCATCCTTCTATCTCCTTGCCGTTTGGTTTGCCACGATCGGCGACAAAACGGTTGCTTGGTATGCGAAGACCAGCAGTCCAGTACCAGGGCCGGTACAAGTTTCATCTGGTTCACGCCTCCAGCTCACGTCTCGTGGGGTGCTCTCGCTCCAAGATCCTACCGGAGCAGAGGTATGGAATCCCAAAGTTGTTGGTGCATCCTACGCCAGCATGCTAGACACAGGAAATTTTGTACTAGCTGCTGCAGATGGTTCTACCAAGTGGGGGAGTTTCGACAGCCCGGCAGACACTATCCTGCCCACACAAGTGCTCACACCAGGAATGAAGCTCCGCAGCCGGATCATTCCCACAGACTACTCTGATGGAAGGTTCCTCCTCTATATACTAAATGACTATATTGTACTCTATCCTGTTGCAGTGCCATCCGGATATATAAACAACGCGTACTGGTGGATAGCAGGAAATATTACAGATCTGGTGTTTGATTCCACTGGTACGATATATGTGGCTATGGATAACGGCACACAAATAAATATGACATCTGCAGGTATCGGCTCCATGGCGAGCTCCTACTATCGTGCCACACTAGACACAGATGGTGTGTTCCGGCAATATTCGTACCTTAAGGTCAGCAGCCAGTGGTCTCCAGCATCACAATGGACTGTTGCTGACTTCCAGCCCCCAGATATTTGTACAGCAATGACAGATATCGGCAGTGGCACATGTGGGTTTAACAGTTATTGCAACTTTGATCGCACAATGAGTCAGCCAAATTGCTCGTGCCCACCGAGGTACTCATTTTTAGATGATGATAGGAAGTACAAAGGATGCAAACCAGACTTTCAACCACAGAGCTGTGACCTGGATGAAGAATCTGCCATGATGCAGTATGAGTTGATATCAACAAACTATGCAGATTGGCCTCTTGCTGACTACGCGCAATATGCCCCCATAACTGAGAATGGTTGTCAGAAGCTCTGCCTGATAGACTGTTTTTGTGCAGTTGCGGTGTACCATGACAATGATAAGACATGTTGGAAGAAGAAGTTGCCTTTATCAAATGGTAAGATGAATGGTGATGTGCAGAGGAAACTCTTCCTGAAGGTACCAAAGAACAACCGTTCAAGGATGAAGAATCTGCCATGATGCAGTATGAGTTGATATCAACAAACTATGCAGATTGGCCTCTTGCTGACTACGCGCAATATGCCCCCATAACTGAGAATGGTTGTCAGAAGCTCTGCCTGATAGACTGTTTTTGTGCAGTTGCGGTGTACCATGACAATGATAAGACATGTTGGAAGAAGAAGTTGCCTTTATCAAATGGTAAGATGAATGGTGATGTGCAGAGGAAACTCTTTCTGAAGGTACCAAAGAACAACCGTTCAAACTCTGAGCATGTCCATTCCAGCAAATGGAAGACTGATAAGAAGTACTGGATTCTTGGAAGTTCATTGTTCCTAGCAATCTCGATCCTGGTGAACCTTCTCCTGATCTCTGCTCTCTTTTTGGGTACCCGCTCTATTATCACAAGAAAGAAATTCCCATCTTCGCAGTCACCAAACAACCTAGGATCGCCATTGAAATCCTTCACTTATGCGGAACTCGAGAAGGCCACCTGCGGATTCCAGGAGGTGCTTGGTACTGGTGCCTCTGGTATTGTGTACTGGGGCCAGCTACAAGATGAGCTCCTGACAAGCATTGCTGTCAAGAAAATTCACAAGCTTGAGCAGGAAGCAGAGAAGGAGTTCACCATTGAAGTTCAAGCTATTGGACGGACGCACCACAAGAACTTGGTCAGGTTGCTAGGATTCTGCAATGAAGGAAAAGAAAGACTCCTTGTCTATGAATTCCAGACAAATGGATCACTCAATGAATTCCTATTCGGTGATGTCAGGCTTCAGTGGAACCTTCGTGTTCAGATTGCTCTCGGGGTGGCAAGGGGACTTCTCTACCTACATGAGGAATGCAGCACACAAATCATCCACTGTGACATAAAGCCCCAAAACATTCTCCTTGATGACAACTTCACAGCCAAGATCTCTGACTTTGGCTTAGCCAAACTGCTCCGAATAAATCAGACACAAACAAATACAGGTGTTCGGGGCACCCGAGGATATGTTGCCCCTGAGTGGTTCAAGAGCATCAGTATTACTGCCAAGGTGGATGTTTACAGCTTTGGGGTCATCCTGTTGGAGCTCATTTGTTGTCGGCGGAATGTTGAGTTGGAAGCTGCAGAAGACCACCAAAAAATTCTGACCTACTGGGCAAGCGACTGTTATAGGTGCGGCAGGGTTTATTTACTGGTTGCGGGTGATGATGAAGCAGTTCTAAATCTGAAACAGGTGGAAAGCTTTGTAGCAGTGGCATTGTGGTGCCTACAGGAAGACCCAACGGTGAGACCTGCAATGCTGAAGGTCGCGCGGATGCTCGATGGAACAGTTGGCATCAAAACTCCTCCTGATTCTGCTTCCTTTACCCATTCGTTTCCATAGTTTTTTTCCTACATATCGTACAGATAGTAATGTACTCCCTCTGCCCCTTTATTTACGGATTCTATTATTCAAAATGTCTTCCCCTGTTATTTTGAAGTTTGAACTCTAGAATACCTTTTATAAACAGACGGAGAAAGTATGAAGTAGCAGGGAGTTGTCTCCTTAGGAGATACATAAAAGCTGTTCTAGACTGCCCCTTATTTATCCCTGTGTGCCTGGGAAGACGTAACAATAAACTCCTGATGCAAAAAAAAAATGATAATATGGTGTCTGCGCAAACCAGAATTTTTCTCAAAGGTAGCTGCAGCTGGTTGTAACAGCATTACGAATGATGTTAATGAAGCTCCGATGTTTAGCTGCAAAAAGTTACATCAATTATGCATTTGTTCTCAGATTTAACACAAGGCCCTTAAGGAGTGTTTTACGCCCACAAAGTTTTGTGGAGGAAACAACCCTGGTCATGAAGTACTAGTGTTAAGAACAAAAATATGGTGATCAAGTTGGCAACGGTCATGCGGTTCATCATTGCCAAAACATGCACCGAAGAAGATTCCAATATTCAGTAGTCAAGGGACGTGTCCGTTTGAGGAACTACCACACTTATAAATTTGTATACATGAATAGTAAATAAAATTGATGACAGGATGGAGATGCACGGCCGTTGGCGCGCCATGGCATGATGTTGCTGGCAGATTCTTCATCTCAGTCCATCTCAGAATGATGGACGCACAGGACTGACCATCTCAGAACAAGAACCAAGACCCGTAAAGATCAAAATTTGCAGTCATGAAACCAGGGTCACCAGTCATCCAATAGCACAACGTGTTAGCTCAGCAACCAAAGGTGCTGGTACAAGTTCCTTTCAACTGCCGGCTCGTCTGAACCATCGAAAATAGCAGTCAATGCAGGTCATGTCAGACGAATCACTGATTCTAACAAGGACAAATTATCAGCTTTCAAATGCCTTTTTTTTCCACAGGTAACGTTAAAATTGAGAAAACCTGCAGCCACAGGCTTGTTAAGAGATGATGTGCTCAATAGAAAATAAACAGAACGATACACTCACAGAAAATTCTAGTACCACTAATGGTTTTCTCAGAAACAAAGGTAGCCCAAATACAGGGCCATCACCTATATCGGCCAGAACTTTACTCTGCATATAATTTGCATGTCATCCGTCTCCAAGCAGGAACCGTAGTTGTTCATTCTGGAAGAATAAAAAGAGGAAATCTCATCCCTCAATAAAAAGAGAGAGAGAGAAACTCATTATAGCCAGAAGCATACATGTGATTTTTCCAAAATAATAGTTGTTGTGCACTTGCCTTGACACAAACGTCCGGAAAATCCGCCTTCCATTCAGTGCAACATGTCAAAAATTATGATTGGCATCAAGTGGACCCACTTGGAATCATATCAACCTGGTCTTTATGTCCAACACATTAGTGCCAAGAAAAACTCCCCATGACTATTGATCATCGAATTGTCCCACTTACTTTCTTACACCTCGTGAAGGTTCTGATGACCCAACGACACCTGCAAGGTCAAGTCAACGAAGACTCCCATACAGTAAGGAATGTATAAGACAGGCATAAGAGGTGGCAAAGGAGAGCAAAACAGAAAAGAAAAAAAATGGAGCCTCTTCTTGTCTCCATGTCTTTCATCCTACTGATCTCACCATCTGTGCAAGCTCAACAAAACATCACCTTGGGCTCCTCCCTAGCTCCCCATGGTCCTAACAGCTCATGGCTCTCACCATCCGGTGACTTCGCGTTTGGCTTTCAGCCAGTAGAAGGCAACTCTTCCTCCTACCTCATCGCCATCTGGCTCCACAACATCAGAAACCAGACGGTGGTTTGGTATGCCAAGACCAATGACGCAGAAGCAGCGCCGGTGCAAGTTTCATCTGGTTCAAGCCTCCATCTCACCTCATCTGGGACACTCTCGGTCCAGGACTCCACCGGTAAAGAGGTATGGAATCCACAAGTGGTGGGTGCATCCTATGCCAGCATGCTCGATACTGGAAACTTTGTATTGGCTGCTGTAGATGGCTCAACCATGTGGGGAACATTTGACGATCCAACAAACACTCTCCTGCTCACCACCCCAAAGGTGGTATGCAGCCGGAACATCGCAACAAACTACTCCAGTGGCCGGTTCCTCCTTGACCAGCCAACTGTTGGTTCATGTAGTTTAAATAGTTACCGCATGTTGGATGCAAACTATCAGTTTATATGTGCGTGCCCAGCGCACTACTCATTTGTTGATGATGAGAACATGTATAAAGGCTGCAAACCTGACTTCCGCCCACAAAGATGTGACTTGGATGAACATTCTGTCACAATGCAATTTCAGCTGACAACGATGGAAAATGTGGATTGGCCTGGTGATGACTATGAGATGTACACCCCCATTACAAAGGATACGTGCCAGCAGCTCTGCCTGAGAGATTGTTTCTGTGCAGTTGCGGTGTTCCATGACAGTGATAAGACATGTTGGAAGAAGAAGATGCCTTTAATAAATGGTCGTATGGGAGATGATGTGCAGAGGACAGTTTTCATCAAGGTACCAAAAAACAATAGTTCACAATCTGAGCTTGTCCATTCCAGCAAGTGGAAGAAGGATAAGAAGTATTGGATTCTTGTAAGTTCATTGTTTCTGGTATGCTCCATCTCGGTGAATTTTCTCCTGATCTGTGTTATCTTTCTTGCTACTTACCGTATTATCACTAGAAAGGAAGTCCCACCGTTGCAGCCATCAAGCAACCTAGGAATGCCCTTGAAAGCCTTCACTTATGCAGAGCTCCAGGATGCGACCAACGGATTTGAAGAGGTCATCGGTACTGGTTCCTCTGGTATTGTGTACAAGGGCAATTTACAACATGAGCCTGCAACTTGCATTGCTGTCAAGAAACTTGACAAGATCGAGCATGAAACAGAAAAAGAATTCATCAGCGAGGTCCAAACTATTGGATGGATGCACCATAAGAACTTGGTCAAGTTGTTAGGATTTTGCAACGAAGGAAAAGAAAGATTTTGGTGTACGAATTTATGACCAATGGATCACTCGATAAGTACCTGTTTGGAGATTTTAAGCTTCAGTGGAACCTTCGAGCTCAGCTTGCTCATGGGGTAGCAAGGGGACTTCAATACTTACATGAAGAATGCAGCACACAGATCATCCATTGCGACATCAAGCCACAAAATGTACTTCTTGATGAAAGCTTAACAGCGAAGATATCAGACTTTGGCTTAGCCAAGCTGCTTCGAACCAAGCAAACACAAACAAATACAGGTATTCGAGGAACCAAGGGATATGTTGCCCCTGAGTGGTTCAAGAGCATAGGTATCACTGCCAAGGTAGATGTTTACAGCTTTGGTGTCATTATTTTGGAGCTCATCTGTTGTCGAAGGAACTAATGGTTTTCTCAGAAACAAAGGTAGCCCAAATACAGGGCCATCACCTATATCGGCCAGAACTTTACTCTGCATATAATTTGCATGTCATCCGTCTCCAAGCAGGAACCGTAGTTGTTCATTCTGGAAGAATAAAAAGAGGAAATCTCATCCCTCAATAAAAAGAGAGAGAGAGAAACTCATTATAGCCAGAAGCATACATGTGATTTTTCCAAAATAATAGTTGTTGTGCACTTGCCTTGACACAAACGTCCGGAAAATCCGCCTTCCATTCAGTGCAACATGTCAAAAATTATGATTGGCATCAAGTGGACCCACTTGGAATCATATCAACCTGGTCTTTATGTCCAACACATTAGTGCCAAGAAAAACTCCCCATGACTATTGATCATCGAATTGTCCCACTTACTTTCTTACACCTCGTGAAGGTTCTGATGACCCAACGACACCTGCAAGGTCAAGTCAACGAAGACTCCCATACAGTAAGGAATGTATAAGACAGGCATAAGAGGTGGCAAAGGAGAGCAAAACAGAAAAGAAAAAAAATGGAGCCTCTTCTTGTCTCCATGTCTTTCATCCTACTGATCTCACCATCTGTGCAAGCTCAACAAAACATCACCTTGGGCTCCTCCCTAGCTCCCCATGGTCCTAACAGCTCATGGCTCTCACCATCCGGTGACTTCGCGTTTGGCTTTCAGCCAGTAGAAGGCAACTCTTCCTCCTACCTCATCGCCATCTGGCTCCACAACATCAGAAACCAGACGATGGTTTGGTATGCCAAGACCAATGACGCAGAAGCAGCGCCGGTGCAAGTTTCATCTGGTTCAAGCCTCCATCTCACCTCATCTGGGACACTCTCGGTCCAGGACTCCACCGGTAAAGAGGTATGGAATCCACAAGTGGTGGGTGCATCCTATGCCAGCATGCTCGATACTGGAAACTTTGTATTGGCTGCTGTAGATGGCTCAACCATGTGGGGAACATTTGACGATCCAACAAACACTCTCCTGCTCACCACCCCAAAGGTGGTATGCAGCCGGAACATCGCAACAAACTACTCCAGTGGCCGGTTCCTCCTTGACCAGCCAACTGTTGGTTCATGTAGTTTAAATAGTTACCGCATGTTGGATGCAAACTATCAGTTTATATGTGCGTGCCCAGCGCACTACTCATTTGTTGATGATGAGAACATGTATAAAGGCTGCAAACCTGACTTCCGCCCACAAAGATGTGACTTGGATGAACATTCTGTCACAATGCAATTTCAGCTGACAACGATGGAAAATGTGGATTGGCCTGGTGATGACTATGAGATGTACACCCCCATTACAAAGGATACGTGCCAGCAGCTCTGCCTAAGCGATTGTTTCTGTGCAGTTGCAGTGTTCCATGACAGTGATAAGACCTGTTGGAAGAAGAAGATGCCATTAATAAATGGTCGTATGGGAGATGATGTTCAGAGGACAGTTTTCATCAAGGTACCAAAAAACAATAGTTCACAATCTGAGCTTGTCCATTCCAGCAAGTGGAAGAAGGATAAGAAGTATTGGATTCTTGTAAGTTCATTGTTTCTGGTATGCTCCATCTCGGTGAATTTTCTCCTGATCTGTGTTATCTTTCTTGCTACTTACCGTATTATCACTAGAAAGGAAGTCCCACCGTTGCAGCCATCAAGCAACCTAGGAATGCCCTTGAAAGCCTTCACTTATGCAGAGCTCCAGGATGCGACCAACGGATTTGAAGAGGTCATCGGTACTGGTTCCTCTGGTATTGTGTACAAGGGCAATTTACAACATGAGCCTGCAACTTGCATTGCTGTCAAGAAACTTGACAAGATCGAGCATGAAACAGAAAAAGAATTCATCAGCGAGGTCCAAACTATTGGATGGATGCACCATAAGAACTTGGTCAAGTTGTTAGGATTTTGCAACGAAGGAAAAGAAAGATTTTGGTGTACGAATTTATGACCAATGGATCACTCGATAAGTACCTGTTTGGAGATTTTAAGCTTCAGTGGAACCTTCGAGCTCAGCTTGCTCATGGGGTAGCAAGGGGACTTCAATACTTACATGAAGAATGCAGCACACAGATCATGTGGATTGGCCTGGTGATGACTATGAGATGTACACCCCCATTACAAAGGATACGTGCCAGCAGCTCTGCCTGAGAGATTGTTTCTGTGCAGTTGCGGTGTTCCATGACAGTGATAAGACATGTTGGAAGAAGAAGATGCCTTTAATAAATGGTCGTATGGGAGATGATGTGCAGAGGACAGTTTTCATCAAGGTACCAAAAAACAATAGTTCACAATCTGAGCTTGTCCATTCCAGCAAGTGGAAGAAGGATAAGAAGTACTGGATTCTTGTAAGTTCATTGTTTCTGGTATGCTCCATCTCGGTGAATTTTCTCCTGATCTGTGTTATCTTTCTTGCTACTTACCGTATTATCACTAGAAAGGAAGTCCCACCGTTGCAGCCATCAAGCAACCTAGGATTGCCCTTGAAAGCCTTCACTTATGCAGAGCTCCAGGATGCCACTAACAGATTTGAAGAGGTCATCGGTACTGGTTCCTCTGGTATTGTGTACAAGGGAAATTTACAACATGAGCCTGCAACTTGCATTGCTGTCAAGAAACTTGACAAGATCGAGCATGAAACAGAAAAAGAATTCATCAGCGAGGTCCAAACTATTGGATGGATGCACCATAAGAACTTGGTCAAGTTGTTAGGATTTTGCAACGAAGGAAAAGAAAGATTTTGGTGTACGAATTTATGACCAATGGATCACTCGATAAGTACCTGTTTGGAGATTTTAAGCTTCAGTGGAACCTTCGAGCTCAGCTTGCTCATGGGGTAGCAAGGGGACTTCAATACTTACATGAAGAATGCAGCACACAGATCATCCATTGCGACATCAAGCCACAAAATGTACTTCTTGATGAAAGCTTAACAGCGAAGATATCAGACTTTGGCTTAGCCAAGCTGCTTCGAACCAAGCAAACACAAACAAATACAGGTATTCGAGGAACCAAGGGATATGTTGCCCCTGAGTGGTTCAAGAGCATAGGTATCACTGCCAAGGTAGATGTTTACAGCTTTGGTGTCATTATTTTGGAGCTCATCTGTTGTCGAAGGAATGTTGAGCCAGAGGTTGCAGAAGAGGATAAGAAAATATTGACTTACTGGGCAATGGACTGTTACAGATGTGGCAGGGTGGATTTCCTGGTTGAGGGTGACGATGAAGCAATTTTGAATTTGAAAAAGGTGGAAAGGTTTGTGGAAGCGGCGTTGTGGTGTCTCCAGGAGGACCCTGCTATAAGACCTACTATGCGGAAGGTGACACAGATGCTTGATGGAGCAGTTGCGATCCCCAGTCCTCCTGATCCGTCTTCCTTTGTCAGTTCGCTTCCATAATATGTATCCTGCATAATGTAAGATAGCATACGTATGAACAAACATAAGTGATGCTCAAGTTCCTTAATGTTATGGAAAAGTCAGGCTTCCTATGCCCAACAAGATTATCCATTTCCAATATATATTATTTCTTAGGGCAAGAATTAGCTACCTGTATGTTGGATCTCATCTGATGGTTCTCTTCCATATGTACTTTTACATGCATTTAGTCCCTTGTATAGGTGTTTCCTTGCATGTGTATCTATCTGCCCGTTTAGGCATTGTAATTGAATTGAGCTGCTAGTTCTAACATGCTCCTTATTATGATTTAATCTATAACTGTTATAGGAGAACGACTTCTCAATCTCAGCCCTACTGCAATCGTTGTCCGTTACCCTCATAAGTCTTTCAAGAATAAGATGAGGACCAGACAGAGCCTCTAAGGGACATCTTCTTCTTCTATTTTTTTTTATAGGGCCTCTAAGGGACATCTTAGGGTGGTAAGGCAAGGGATTGTGACTTGACATCGTGACATCCCTTGCCGTCTGGGCATGTAACAAGGCCGATGCGGTGACCCAAGTATGCCTTGTGCCCTTGGCGATACCTTACGAACTGTGGTCATAAAATGAGAATACATAAATATAAAACACATTAATAATAACTGGTTAAGGCCTATCGGAATTCTATGAGGATATTGAAACAATCAGCCCAAAATATTACAGGTTCATGTTATGTGAGTTATTAACTATTCAAGATCCTTGACACTGATCTGACATTAGTTTTAGAATCCTATTCGATACTTACCAGGTACTCATCAAAAGTTTGTTATTTGAAACAACCAAATTTGTCAAGCGTCCCACTAACCATACGAGCCGAGTTTTTTTGTTATCTCTACCACCACATGATTCTCTTAAACACCACACACATGGCTTCGTTAATGTCCTCCTGTTCCAGGAGTCTTCTTTTACGGTCGTGGAAGGAGTGTTGCCTTTAACTGCTGTACACAATTTTCTTCTGCGCATATATGAGTCGACATGTTTAGAGAGTACGTACTGCGAAATTTTATTAAATTACTAGATAAGTGTACTTGTTGTGAAATTATTTGTTAAATGCGTATATAGTGCGTACACTTGTACACACTTCCAACCTTCCGATACACGCACCATTTCTGGAAGATTGAGCATACCTTTTACACATACTGTCTCTCTACTTTCTACAACGTATATAGTTCTAATACAGCACGCGGCATTAGTTGCCGAAAGGGCGTCCCTAGTCTGTGGGCATGTGGCGTCAGCTAAAAATCTATTTATGCTCAGATCGATGACTGCCGGCGCAATGCGGCTCACCGGCTGGTGCCGCGACGACGGCATTTCTGGAGGGACATCAAGCCACAAAATATACTTCTTGATGAAAGCTTAACAGCGAAGATATCAGACTTTGGCTTAGCCAAGCTGCTTCGAACCAAGCAAACACAAACAAATACAGGTATTCGAGGAACCAAGGGATATGTTGCCCCTGAGTGGTTCAAGAGCATAGGTATCACTGCCAAGGTAGATGTTTACAGCTTTGGTGTCATTATTTTGGAGCTCATCTGTTGTCGAAGGAATGTTGAGCCAGAGGTTGCAGAAGAGGATAAGAAAATATTGACTTACTGGGCAATGGACTGTTACAGATGTGGCAGGGTGGATTTCTTGGTTGAGGGTGACGATGAAGCAATTTTGAATTTGAAAAAGGTGGAAAGGTTTGTGGAAGCGGCGTTGTGGTGTCTCCAGGAGGACCCTGCTATAAGACCTACTATGCGGAAGGTGACACAGATGCTTGATGGAGCAGTTGCGATCCCCAGTCCTCCTGATCCGTCTTCCTTTGTCAGTTCGCTTCCATAATATGTATCCTGCATAATGTAAGATAGCATACGTATGAACAAACATAAGTGATGCTCAAGTTCCTTAATGTTATGGAAAAGTCAGGCTTCCTATGCCCAACAAGATTATCCATTTCCAATATATATTATTTCTTAGGGCAAGAATTAGCTACCTGTATGTTGGATCTCATCTGATGGTTCTCTTCCATATGTACTTTTACATGCATTTAGTCCCTTGTATAGGTGTTTCCTTGCATGTGTATCTATCTGCCCGTTTAGGCATTGTAATTGAATTGAGCTGCTAGTTCTAACATGCTCCTTATTATGATTTAATCTATAACTGTTATAGGAGAACGACTTCTCAATCTCAGCCCTACTGCAATCGTTGTCCGTTACCCTCATAAGTCTTTCAAGAATAAGATGAGGACCAGACAGAGCCTCTAAGGGACATCTTCTTCTTCTATTTTTTTTTATAGGGCCTCTAAGGGACATCTTAGGGTGGTAAGGCAAGGGATTGTGACTTGACATCGTGACATCCCTTGCCGTCTGGGCATGTAACAAGGCCGATGCGGTGACCCAAGTATGCCTTGTGCCCTTGGCGATACCTTACGAACTGTGGTCATAAAATGAGAATACATAAATATAAAACACATTAATAATAACTGGTTAAGGCCTATCGGAATTCTATGAGGATATTGAAACAATCAGCCCAAAATATTACAGGTTCATGTTATGTGAGTTATTAACTATTCAAGATCCTTGACACTGATCTGACATTAGTTTTAGAATCCTATTCGATACTTACCAGGTACTCATCAAAAGTTTGTTATTTGAAACAACCAAATTTGTCAAGCGTCCCACTAACCATACGAGCCGAGTTTTTTTGTTATCTCTACCACCACATGATTCTCTTAAACACCACACACATGGCTTCGTTAATGTCCTCCTGTTCCAGGAGTCTTCTTTTACGGTCGTGGAAGGAGTGTTGCCTTTAACTGCTGTACACAATTTTCTTCTGCGCATATATGAGTCGACATGTTTAGAGAGTACGTACTGCGAAATTTTATTAAATTACTAGATAAGTGTACTTGTTGTGAAATTATTTGTTAAATGCGTATATAGTGCGTACACTTGTACACACTTCCAACCTTCCGATACACGCACCATTTCTGGAAGATTGAGCATACCTTTTACACATACTGTCTCTCTACTTTCTACAACGTATATAGTTCTAATACAGCACGCGGCATTAGTTGCCGAAAGGGCGTCCCTAGTCTGTGGGCATGTGGCGTCAGCTAAAAATCTATTTATGCTCAGATCGATGACTGCCGGCGCAATGCGGCTCACCGGCTGTTGCCGCGACGACGGCATTTCTGGAGTGTGGCCACGGGCCCGTGGAAAAACATGCCATAAGTCAAGGACGTGTCTCGTTGTACGAACACAAAAAAACATAATTGCATTAAAATGAAGAACAACGCAAGCAGAACATGTAGATCGTTTGCTAGCATGTAGGTTTTATTGTTCTTTTAGTATCCGAACAGTGTGTTCTGTCCGTTTGACTTCAGAACAAATTTTGAGCTCCATTTACGAACTTAAACAATTCAAATGGTACAATATAGATAATTATCCGAGTTTTCATTTCAAATTTTGTAAGATGAAACAGGATCTCATTCTTTATGTAAAAAAAAGAATATTTTCATGAATAGTTTTCTTGCATTCTTATATATCTATTGCTAATCTACTACTACTACTATGAAACCGTGAAAACAGTCCCGAAAGATAAAATTTCAGCTTCAAATCAAATTATGCAAAGAAACATAAGGGCAAATTAGAGTGGTCAAACAAAGAAAGTGGAGAGTACAATAGACTTCTTTCCACAATCAATATAACATGTTTTGGAACTCTACGCCTTTGCTTCTGACAAATCAGTGTACCACATATGTCAAAGAAAAGAACATGGATTGGGTTGCAGAGCCCGCCGTTGGCAATAGATGAATTGTTGATTGTGCCAATGACAAAATTATAATAATTACGGTTAACCTGTTCTGAGACAGGGTCAGTTAAGGGAAGACGTGCCCCACAAATAAAATTCCTATTTTTTTCTCGCAAAAAGAAACATGCACTGTATCTAGGAAATTCACCGTGGCAACAGAACTCTTCTGTGTCTATAATTTCTTGACTCCATGTTCAACTTAGGTGCTAGAAGTAAACACGACCTCCACCATACAGGCTATTGTTTGTTGTCTTTTTTTAGTCTTATTGTTTATTGTCTTGGCTGTTAGAAAGTAGTAAAAATTAACTCTGAAAAACAAAAGCCTAAAAGGTAGCCGCAAGCATCCAGCTGGAATCGAAGAATACTGAGCTACCAAAAAAATTTGTTATGCACCTGCCTTCACGCATACGTCAATGTAATCATAGGGGGCAAAAAATCTTCTTTCTATTCAGTGCAACTAGTAAGCATGTCAAAAGTTAGGCCTGACAGCAACCCTGTCTGTACGTTCCACAAGGAAGTCACATAGAAAAGGATCCATACGCGTGGAGCAACCGATTGTTCCAATTGACCAGTTCAATGCTGCATACTATTACACCGTGTGAAGGCTCAGACGAGTTGAAAGGTCAAGTCAATGAAGACTCCTAAACGCGAGGGGCATAAGTTTGCCATCAGATATATTCCAAGGAAACAAGATCGAAATCAGAATTCCTAATGGCGCCTCTCCTCTTGTTCTTCCTGCTCCTACTGAACTCACCATATGTGCAAGCTCAAACAAACATCTCCTTGGGATCTTCCTTGACACCGCAAGGACCTAACAGCTCATGGCTCTCACCATCCGGAGACTTCGCGTTCGGTTTCCGGCCAATTGAGGGCAACATCTCGGCCTACCTCCTTGCCGTCTGGTTCCACAAGATCAGCAACGAGACGGTGGCTTGGTACGCCAAGACCACTGGTGATGATCCAGAGCCAGTACAAGTTTCATCCGGTTCACGCCTCCAGCTCACATCCAGTGGAGCGCTCTCACTCCTGGATGCCACTGGCATAGAGGTATGGAATCCCAAAGTTGTCGGTGCAGCCTATGCTAACATGCTCGACACAGGAAACTTTGTACTGGCTGGCGCAGATGGCTCTACCAAGTGGGGGACTTTCAATAGCCCAGCAGACACCATTCTGCTAACTCAAGTGCTCACACCAGGAATGATGCTCCGTAGCCGGATCATCCCCACTGACTATTCCAATGGTCGGTTCCTCCTTAACATGACAACTGATAGTGTTACCCTTTATTCTGTTGCTGTGCCTTCTGGATATGAATATGCTTCCTATTGGTCAATAAACGGGAATATTACAAATCTGGTGTTTGATTCCACTGGTAGGATATACATTGATAATGGCACGCAAATAAATATCACATCTGCAGATATTGGCTCCATGGCGGACTATTACCATCGCGCCACACTTGACCCAGACGGCGTGTTTAGGCACTATAAGTTGCCAAAGAAGGTCAGCAACCAGTTAAGTCAGGCATGGTCAGTAGTGGGCATGGAACCTCAAAACATCTGTCAAGCACTGATACATCTAGGCAGCGGTAGCGGTACATGTGGGTTTAATAGTTACTGCATGTTAGATGACAGAAACAATCAGACTACATGCTTCTGCCCAGAGCAGTACTCATTTATTGATGAGGAGCGAAAGTATAAAGGTTGCAAACCTGATTTCTTGCCACAAAGTTGTGATTTGGATGAGGAGGACGCCACGACGCAGTTTCATTTTATACCAATGGTTAATGTGGATTGGCCTTTTGCTGACTATGAGCAGCAAGCCCCCATAAGTAAGAATGATTGCCAGAGTCTCTGCCTGACAGATTGTTTCTGTGCAGTTGCAGTGTATCGTGACAATGATAATACATGTTGGAAGAAGAAGATGCCTTTATCAAACGGTCGTATGGGGGAAAGTGTGCAGAGGACAGTGTTCATCAAGGTACCAAAGAACAACAGTTCACAGTCTGAGTTTCCCGATTCCAGCAAATGGAAGAAGGATAAGAAGTATTGGATCCTTGGAAGTTCATTATTTCTGGGAAGCTCTGTCTTTGTAAACCTTCTCCTTATTTCTCTGCTCTTTTTTGGTACTTACTGTACTATCACAAGAAAGAGAGTCCCATCTTTGCAGTCAGCAAGCAACCTAGGATTGCCTCTGAAAGCTTTCACTTATGCAGAGCTCGAGAATGCAACCAATGGATTCCAGGAGGTTCTTGGTACTGGTGCATCTGGTATTGTGTACAAGGGCCAGCTACAAGATGAGCTCAGAACCTTTATTGCTGTCAAGAAAATTGACAAGCTTGAGCACGAAACAGAAAAGGAATTCACCATTGAGGTCCAAACTATTGGACGGACACACCACAAGAACTTGGTCAGGTTGCTAGGATTCTGCAATGAAGGAAAAGAAAGACTATTGGTGTACGAATTCATGACCAATGGATCACTCAACAGATTCCTATTTGGTGATGTTAGGCTTCAGTGGAGCCTTCGAGCTCAGCTTGCTCTTGGGGTGGCAAGGGGACTCCTTTACTTACACGAAGAATGCAGCACTCAGATCATCCATTGTGACATAAAACCTCAAAACATACTTCTTGATGAAAACTTCATAGCAAAGATATCAGACTTTGGCTTAGCCAAACTTCTCCGAACCAAGCAGACACAAACAAATACAGGTATCCGAGGCACCCGAGGATATGTCGCTCCTGAGTGGTTCAAGAACGTTGGTATCACAGCCAAGGTGGATGTTTATAGCTTTGGGGTCATCCTATTGGAGCTCATCTGTTGTCGGCGGAATGTTGAGTTGGAGGTTGCAGAAGAGGATCAAAAAATACTTACTTACTGGGCAATGGACTGTTATAGGGGTGGCAGGGTGGATTTTCTAGTTGAGGGTGATGATGAAGCAATATTGAATCTGGAAAAGGTGGAAAGGTTTGTGAAAGTGGCATTGTGGTGTCTCCAGGAGGACCCGACTATAAGACCGACGATGCTTAAGGTGACACAAATGCTCGATGGAGCAACTGAAATCCCCACTCCTGCTGATCCTTCTTCCTTTGTCACTCCTCATCCATAGTATCCCTCCTACATGTTTTCAGATTAGCATACATCTGTGTCAGCATAATGGTGCACGAAATTAGATATAGATATCTACTGATGGAAAATCTATATACTGAATGTTATGTCTGTGCCACAGTAGGGGCTTCGCCTACTGCATTTCCCTCAAAAAAATGTTATGGCTGTGTTACTACAAACACGATATTCATGAGCCTCAATCTAGTTGAATGGCATCTGCATATGCTGTAGTGTGTATCAATGGGCCACAACAACAATTATGAAGGCTTCCCCTGCCCAATAAGAAAATCTATTTCCTAAAACATTTTTTTCCTAGGCTAAGAGGGTTTTTTTTAACGGAAAACAGAAGGGGATTTCCCTGCTGTACTTTTATTTATAATATTAGCTATTAGTTTTTATGTACAAAAGAAAATAAAACTTTACAGGGACGCCAACCAGAGGGCCATGTCTTGCTTAAGACCTTTTTACTACCCCCGGACTTTTTTAATTCACGTTAGGAAAGCAATAAGTAAGATGAGAGCCACAACCCTGCACATCTACAAACGATCAACATAATGCAGTATCATGAATTTTTCACTCTTGTGCATATTTATCCCTCAATTTTCAAGAGAAATAAAATAACGAAAGAAAAGAACAACAATGAAGAATTCACCATTGAGGTCCAAACTATTGGACGGACCCACCACAAGAACTTGGTCAGGTTGCTAGGATTCTGCAATGAGGGAAAAGAAAGACTATTGGTGTACGAATTTATGACCAATGGATCGCTCAACAGATTTCTATTTGGTGATGTTAGGCTTCAGTGGAACCTTCGAGCTCAGCTTGCACTTGGGGTCGCAAGGGGACTCCTTTACTTGCACGAAGAATGCAGCACACAGATCATCCATTGTGACATAAAACCTCAAAACATACTTCTTGATGAAAACTTCATAGCAAAGATATCAGACTTTGGCTTAGCCAAACTTCTCCGAACCAAGCAGACACAAACAAATACGGGCATCCGAGGCACCCGAGGATATGTTGCCCCTGAGTGGTTCAAGAACATTGGTATCACATCCAAGGTGGATGTTTACAGCTTTGGGGTCATCCTATTGGAGCTCATCTGTTGTCGGCGGAATGTTGAGTTGGAGGTTGCAGAAGAGGATCAAAAAATACTTACTTACTGGGCAATGGACTGTTATAGGGGTGGCAGGGTGGATTTTCTAGTTGAGGGTGATGATGAAGCAATATTGAATCTGGAAAAGGTGGAAAGGTTTGTGAAAGTGGCATTGTGGTGTCTCCAGGAGGACCCGACTATAAGACCGACGATGCTTAAGGTGACACAAATGCTCGATGGAGCAACTGAAATCCCCACTCCTGCTGATCCTTCTTCCTTTGTCAGTTCACATCCATAGTATCACACCTACATGTTGTCAGATTAACATATATCTGAGTCAGCGTAATGGTGCACGAAGTTAGATATAGATATCTACTGATGGAAAAGCTATATACTGAATATTATGGCTGTGGAACTACAAAAACAATGTTCATCTGCCTTAATCTAGTTGAATAGGATCTGTATATGCTCAAGTATGTATCAATGGGCCACAGAAATGATTTATGAAGGCTTCCTCTTCCAATAAGAAAATTTATTTCCTAAAACATGTTTCCCCCAGGCTAAGAGTTACTCCCTCCAGACTTTTTTACTTGACGTTAGGAGAGCAAGTAACGACATCTGGAGGGCGTAGTTATCTGTATGTTATATCGCATTCACTGGCTATGTTATTGATGATAACATATCCACTGGCCTGAGAACTTCTCCGCCATGGCCAGGGAAGAACAAAACCAGAAGTAAGATGAGAGCTAGAACCTTGCAAGCCTACAAATGTTCGACACGCTGAAGTATCATGAATTTTTCGCTCTTGTGCATATTTATCTCCCAATTTTTCAAGAAACATGAAATACTGAAAGAACATAAGACTAATGAAGGATAGAGTATATTTTAGCTATTATAGTGAAGATTTTGTCTGGAAGTACTACCTCCGTTCCAGAATATAAACATTTCTGGGTTTGTTGACTGTCAAACATCATCAACTTTGACTAACAATATCTATAAAAATAAAATATTTTAAATATAAAAGTTACCTATTAGCATAGTTGCTTTCGTGACGAATCTAATAACTCCATTTATATATAATCAAGTGCTATTAATTTTTTGTTATTAAAAGTCGAAGTTAAAGCAGTTTGACTTTGACCAAACCCAAAAACGCTTATATTCTAGTAGAACGGAGGGAGTACTGTTCAATCATCTATAAGAATTTCATCAAAAATAATAATTGTTAGCATATATCATATTAGTTTGACTGAATTATCATAATTTTTCACAGGATTGCAAGGCAATTGTGCCACCATAAATTGCTCAATTCAACATTAACCTACAAAGCTGTTGTAACTAACCATTTTTCAACTTACAACACTGACATCAGGAGACAATATCTACAGACTGCAATGATCCAACATGTGTTTAGCTAATCATAAAACAGTTGAACTTGTCAGTTGTCTGAAAAAGACACAGTAGGCATCTGATTAGTCATATACCAAACACTCTAAGACATGGGCCGATGTATTCAAAGCAGAATGCCTTGGGTTTACACTGAAAAGTTCTGAAACAACTACTCCTATATTTATACCATCCAGTTTAGTACCTCAAAACATTTCACGGCAACGCAATGTCACATGAGAAATGACACCGAAGTGTAGATTAAATAAATTAAATAAATGCCAGGACGTATGCAGCTCACAGCTTAGAGTTAACGCGAGATTTCACCAACAGAACTCGGTTGGTTCAGTAGTGGATGCTACACAGACTCTGCGCGCAGCGAGCGCTCATTCTAGGGCCCAAACGAGATTTAATTATACGCCACCAAAAACCAAAACGGAAAGGCCAGCGCGGGACTCGCATCCGAAAGGGGAGGGGAGGGAAATGAGCGAGAGAACTGGAAGCTTACAGAAAGAAGGGGCATCCAGGGATTGCGAATCAGGGGCGCGACGAGCCAAGCGAGTGCAGCCGAGGGAGGGACGGCCCACGGCAGGCGGCGAAGGGGCGTCCGACCGCGGCGGGGGGCGGGAGGCCCCGGGGGGCGGGGGG
>LAPY01002325.1:40811-51768 GCA_000970635.1 Eragrostis tef
TGTAAGGGAGGTTGGGCACCCCAGCCACAAAAGCATTTAACGTTTTTTTTTTACTTATTAGGTGTTGAAAGGCCCTAAAACACTACGGCCATTCCTTTGAGAGGATACTTCACATTCATTTCACAATATTTTTTTCTTTTGTTTTTGACGTGAATTGGCAGGTGTTGCCTGTTTCATTAAGATATAGAGGAGAAGAAAACAAACATTCATTTCACAATATTTTCTTTTCTGCTGAGTAACATTCGAGGTATTTAGTCTTTGAACCAAAGCTTGACAGAGACGCGAGGAACCTTGCTGAGTTTGTTAGCTATGCAAGGCCAGTGTCTGCCGAGGAATCAAACAGACCCTCGGAATATATTTATTATATACTACTAATGCATGTGAGGTAAATGTGTTAACAATGTGACTATATTTATTATATACATATACGTTGGATTACTAGGCATGTGATCTCTATATTGAGTTAACACTGGAACTGGCATGTATCCCGGGATGTCATGTGGACAGCTCATTCTCACAGCACATAGTTTTTTGCATCCTTCTCACTATTGGAGATCTGAAACCATTCCGGAAGATGCTTCGCAGCTGGTTGCCGGCCAGGCAGAGTGAGATTGGAGTTTTCCGAACATGGTATCCATGATAAGGATTCTTTTTTTTGTGCACATCACTGTCTAATCCCAAGATTCAATCTGCCAAATTAACTTGCAGCAGCTCCCTATAATCTGCAGATATCCTTGTTCAAAAAAAATCTGCAGATATCAATCACCTCCGATGCCAGTTTACAGTACGTAAGTCGTTGTACAATGAAATGTGAGAATGGTAACTTTTTATATTCATGGAAACAATTTTGTTTATCGTTATATTCATGGAAAGCCTACCCCAACTTGCTTGGAAAAAAAGGCTTGGTTGTTGTTGTTGTTGTTGTTTATATTCATGGAAACAAGGTAACAAAAAGAGACAACAGCCAGTTAATATTATCCGTGTGCGCTCCCAGCAACCATCAAATTAACAATCTGCTTGCACTTTCTCATCTTCATCAGAGAAATATGAGAAGAGGCTAAAGATTCTTCCTCTGCCATAATTTGATGTTTAGACTGGCGGTGATGGCATCGGGAAGATATGTTTTCCAAGAAGCCGACACATAAGTGGGGTGCGAATTATTCGATTGTAGATCATCAGAGAAACCTAAGAAAGGGTTCTTTTTATTTGATTTTCATCACTTCAGCTCAACTAATAAATTACTTGTCATCCTCAGATTATTGAATACAAATATGATCAATAATACAATATGATGGACTTATTTATTTATTGTGCTATGATTAGTTTCATTAATTTGGTTCTCATATCTGAGCAGTCAACTGGCTCAACAGGTTAAGAATCCTCGTTATGCAACACCAAGCTACTCAAAATACTATTTGTGTCTTATCGGGCCGGGTGATCCTGCCCCTGAAAAAGTCCCTTCGTCGTGTTATCCAAATACTGGATCTGATCAGATACATGTGGACTTGTGGAGTGATATGGAGATGCTGAGTCCTAAGCTAGCACATTATTTGGCCGCTCAAGTGAACGTGCTATTAGCGTGCGCCGACAGCGGAAAGGTCTCAACTAGATCTGAAATAATTAAGCTTGGCCACGGCATCTAAGAAAATCAATGAAAAGTTGAACCTCGATACACAACATTTTGTCAAGGAAACTAGATTTGTTAACTTGACGTAATATATAGCCGTTGTCCAGAACTAGAAGAAGCTAGGCCGTTCATTTCCAACCCACAACAATCTCACTTTCCTTTCATTCTCTGCAACGTCGCTCCTCCCAAGTCCCTTTAGCAGGAGAGTTCTAGATCAGGGCGCAGTGGTTGGTCAGATCATTCTCTAAATGGACACTTATTTTTCTTCAGCGACCAACTTTATACTAAGCAAAGAACGAGTAATAATATGCTTTGAGTTGCTGAGTACACTAATGATCTTGAGTTTTTTTTTTTGGAACTAGCTTGGAATGCATATAATTTGCATAAAGTAGTGCATATACCCTTCGTTTCTTGTTCAAACTTCTGTGTTTTCGAACAGAGACACATAAAAGGGGGGGAAAGAATTGCCAGTCCTGACTGAAAATTTCAGGACCAAAAGGTGTCCATTTTTTTTTCAACCTGTACCTGCCACAGCGACTGGAAGGATCGAAAGTATGCCGGGGAACCCCAGCTTCAGCAGGAGCAGGCATGTCACGTTGGCGGTCCAGCCCTATCCATTGCAAAAGCCAGGGATCAGTCGCGGTCACCTCACCTGAGCGGGAATACGAAGCCAGCACGATCACACAGGCAAAGTGCCACGCTGCACAAGCTAGTGACCTGCCCTTGAGATTAGGGATGGCAACGGGTCGGGGGTTGGGTGAAGCAAACACCTAACTGTGAAGAAAAAAGTTTTGGCTGCAAAATGGCACCCGCACCCGCGCCTGGGCACCCATGCCTGCGCTCGTCGGGTCTCGGGTAGGTGTCGGGTGCCCGTCGGTCGAAACTAACTTCTCTTTTTTAGAAAAATTCAAAAGATGAATTTAAAATTTTTAAAAACTTTAAAAAATTTATGGTTTAGAGAATAGATGATGTACAATCCATTTGAACAACAAAAATATAAAAAGATAATGAGTGTTTTTAAATAAAAATATTCAAAATGTATGTCAAAATCACCTCTAAACTCTATGAATCAAAAAGATAAACTAAATTTCTAATGTGCGGGTGCACCTGCAGGTAAAAAATAACACCCGCGTCCACATCTAAATCATCGCGGGTCAGGTGCAGGTGTGACCCACAAGTGCAAAGTCACACCTACGCTCGCGCCCGTTAGGTGTAAAACCCGCAGACAACCGAACTCACAGGTGGGATTGCCATCCCTACTTGGGATGGTCTTGACTTCTTTGTTCTATCTCGAGCACAATATGAGATACAGAATATTACATGGTCCATTTATTTCTCTACGATCATGTATTAATGCACATTATGAAAGATGGTATGAACTGAAATTTTACCATAGATGTGTACGCAAATACAGAGTTATGTTTTTTTTTGCAAACCATACACAAAGTATATTGTTTTAGTTTCAGACCTGTATATATGTCATGTTTTACCTTTTTGTCGTATCTGTCGTAAGACTCGTAACTGCTGTGGACGTTTGGTGTGCTTTGCCAAAACTTTGTACGATAAATATATCTAATATGAATTCATAGGTTTTTACAAATTAATATTATTTTTCAAAAATTGCAGAACATAGGTACATTTTGAGAAAATTGTAAACATATAAAGCCCCGTTCGTTTCTTTTAGCATTAATTTTAGAGGACTCTAAATAAAAAAAATTAGTACTAAATAAAGTGTAATGACAAAATATTTTTACAGATGAGTACATCTTTACGAAACGAACCTAATGAGTCTAATTAATCTATGTTTTGCTACAGTCATGTTACAGTAACCATCGTCTAACTACGGCTTAGCTGCACAAGCTAGTGACCTGCCCTTGAGATTAGGGATGGCAACGGGTCGGGGGTTGGGTGAAGCAAACACCTAACTGTGAAGAAAAAAGTTTTGGCTGCAAAATGGCACCCGCACCCGCGCCTGGGCACCCATGCCTGCGCTCGTCGGGTCTCGGGTAGGTGTCGGGTGCCCGTCGGTCGAAACTAACTTCTCTTTTTTAGAAAAATTCAAAAGATGAATTTAAAATTTTTAAAAACTTTAAAAAATTTATGGTTTAGAGAATAGATGATGTACAATCCATTTGAACAACAAAAATATAAAAAGATAATGAGTGTTTTTAAATAAAAATATTCAAAATGTATGTCAAAATCACCTCTAAACTCTATGAATCAAAAAGATAAACTAAATTTCTAATGTGCGGGTGCACCTGCAGGTAAAAAATAACACCCGCGTCCACATCTAAATCATCGCGGGTCAGGTGCAGGTGTGACCCACAAGTGCAAAGTCACACCTACGCTCGCGCCCGTTAGGTGTAAAACCCGCAGACAACCGAACTCACAGGTGGGATTGCCATCCCTACTTGGGATGGTCTTGACTTCTTTGTTCTATCTCGAGCACAATATGAGATACAGAATATTACATGGTCCATTTATTTCTCTACGATCATGTATTAATGCACATTATGAAAGATGGTATGAACTGAAATTTTACCATAGATGTGTACGCAAATACAGAGTTATGTTTTTTTTTGCAAACCATACACAAAGTATATTGTTTTAGTTTCAGACCTGTATATATGTCATGTTTTACCTTTTTGTCGTATCTGTCGTAAGACTCGTAACTGCTGTGGACGTTTGGTGTGCTTTGCCAAAACTTTGTACGATAAATATATCTAATATGAATTCATAGGTTTTTACAAATTAATATTATTTTTCAAAAATTGCAGAACATAGGTACATTTTGAGAAAATTGTAAACATATAAAGCCCCGTTCGTTTCTTTTAGCATTAATTTTAGAGGACTCTAAATAAAAAAAATTAGTACTAAATAAAGTGTAATGACAAAATATTTTTACAGATGAGTACATCTTTACGAAACGAACCTAATGAGTCTAATTAATCTATGTTTTGCTACAGTCATGTTACAGTAACCATCGTATAACCATGGCTTACTTACGCTCATTAGATTCGTCTCGCGAATTAGACCAGAGCTTCTGTAGTTAGTTTTGTAATTAAATTTTATTTAACACACTTAAATGATAAGATTTTTTTTGTTTAGATCTCTCTAAAATTTAGACCCCATGAAACAACCACACACCCTAAGTGTCACTCGGTTGTAACGTGACCGACTGAGGGCCTATCCGTTTTGTAGAGACCAATTGAACTCGGCAACATTCATGAAGGAACAATATAGTCATCAGATACATAAATTTGACAAGTTTAGACTGTGGGCCTATTATTTTAGTCGCCAAAAAATTTCTAAGTTCTACTACCGTTACCTTCTTTTGTTCACCTCTGTCGAGTCGAAGTCTACATGCTGCTAGACTTCTAGTTAAAAAATTAGTGTCTATTTAGGCTGAAGCTTTTTTTCTTTTGGCCGTTGAGTTTTGCAATTAACTTTTCTAATATATTTTGTTAGCTTCTCAGCACACAAAAAATAACGTGGCGTTGGCTGTTGGCTGCACAGTTCGTCATTTGCTCGAGCACGTGCTATACGTACCAGCGTGGAATCTCATGGAACAGCCATATCTCCCTTAGTAAAAATTCAGCAGCGTTACATTTGATTAGATCTGCAGTCTGAGAAGAAAAAAGGACTAGACTTTGTTAGTTCTAGAAAATACGCTGCTGGAAAAAAAAAATTCGTCGATCTTGCTCTTGCAATACAGCGTCTTAGCGCCATCCGTCAGTAGTCAAAATGACACCTTTTTTCTTATCAAAAGGTTAAACAATGCACCAACTTGATGCTAATCCTAGGTGGCAAGTGGTACAAGTAGTCCATCCATTTTGTTAATCTCTGTTTAGGCGCTGTTTACCTCGCTCTTAGTGCAAGATCTGCAATGAGAAAAATATAAAAAATACAATGACCACTGCTAACTGAGTAACTGACAAAGCCAAACATACATTGCATTATGGCTGCAGGTCATGCCTATTTTTGTTGAAATAAACCCGATATAATCATTATCTTGCAGACACTGATCCATATAGCTGCACACAATCTCTCACTTGGTCTAATTGCTTTATTAAATCACTGCCGAACCATTTCTGCTTCATTTTTCTTCAGTGACAAAAGTAATAATTAAATTTCCTCTCGTGCGAGCAGGCAGTCAATTGACATTTACAGTAGCGTGCACTCACCCAACCTGAGCTTCTTGGGCACTCCGACGCTGAGCCGGCTGTCCAACTCTTTCCTGACCAACTCATTCCGAGGTGGCAAGCCGCCTGAGATCATCTCCAGTCTCATCAAGCCGCTCCTGCCAACGAGCGCCGCCGCCGGGGACGAGCAGCATCAGCAGCAGCAGCCAGAGGACGTCAGGAAGAGCTCGCATTACCTTCCGCCATCGAGAAAGGGATCATCTCTGCAGAGGATTCCCGAGGACACCAAGCCTCAGGTTGGGGGCCATGGCCACGAGGTGGGGCCCTACCGCCAGTGCTCTTACACTCAGGGTGTCATGAACGGTAAAGTTTGTTGGTTTCAACATGTTGCTTGTGATAATGCATGGGTAGTAGGAGTTTAAATTAAGCCGTGTGACGGAAGGTCGTATTCATGTTTGAGGTACAAAGCTCATTTATAAAGACAGAACTTTAACTACATTTAAGTCAAAGTCTACATGCTGCTAGACTTCTAGTTAAAAAATTAGTGTCTATTTAGGCTGAAGCTTTTTTTCTTTTGGCCGTTGAGTTTTGCAATTAACTTTTCTAATATATTTTGTTAGCTTCTCAGCACACAAAAAATAACGTGGCGTTGGCTGTTGGCTGCACAGTTCGTCATTTGCTCGAGCACGTGCTATACGTACCAGCGTGGAATCTCATGGAACAGCCATATCTCCCTTAGTAAAAATTCAGCAGCGTTACATTTGATTAGATCTGCAGTCTGAGAAGAAAAAAGGACTAGACTTTGTTAGTTCTAGAAAATACGCTGCTGGAAAAAAAAAATTCGTCGATCTTGCTCTTGCAATACAGCGTCTTAGCGCCATCCGTCAGTAGTCAAAATGACACCTTTTTTCTTATCAAAAGGTTAAACAATGCACCAACTTGATGCTAATCCTAGGTGGCAAGTGGTACAAGTAGTCCATCCATTTTGTTAATCTCTGTTTAGGCGCTGTTTACCTCGCTCTTAGTGCAAGATCTGCAATGAGAAAAATATAAAAAATACAATGACCACTGCTAACTGAGTAACTGACAAAGCCAAACATACATTGCATTATGGCTGCAGGTCATGCCTATTTTTGTTGAAATAAACCCGATATAATCATTATCTTGCAGACACTGATCCATATAGCTGCACACAATCTCTCACTTGGTCTAATTGCTTTATTAAATCACTGCCGAACCATTTCTGCTTCATTTTTCTTCAGTGACAAAAGTAATAATTAAATTTCCTCTCGTGCGAGCAGGCAGTCAATTGACATTTACAGTAGCGTGCACTCACCCAACCTGAGCTTCTTGGGCACTCCGACGCTGAGCCGGCTGTCCAACTCTTTCCTGACCAACTCATTCCGAGGTGGCAAGCCGCCTGAGATCATCTCCAGTCTCATCAAGCCGCTCCTGCCAACGAGCGCCGCCGCCGGGGACGAGCAGCATCAGCAGCAGCAGCCAGAGGACGTCAGGAAGAGCTCGCATTACCTTCCGCCATCGAGAAAGGGATCATCTCTGCAGAGGATTCCCGAGGACACCAAGCCTCAGGTTGGGGGCCATGGCCACGAGGTGGGGCCCTACCGCCAGTGCTCTTACACTCAGGGTGTCATGAACGGTAAAGTTTGTTGGTTTCAACATGTTGCTTGTGATAATGCATGGGTAGTAGGAGTTTAAATTAAGCCGTGTGACGGAAGGTCGTATTCATGTTTGAGGTACAAAGCTCATTTATAAAGACAGAACTTTAACTACATTTAATTATGACTTGCATGCTTAATTGTCATGTTAATTTAGGTTGCCTGGTAGAGACATCTTAGAGGATTCAAACACTGCATAGGATGCTCATTTTAGGTACGCGTCACTACCACTCAAATATGACAGAACAAGACATGTGTCGTTGGAACAGACAACCGGGGATGGGATCCGAAGTAACTATATGCAGTTTCCCTTTGTATGTGTAACATACATCATGCTAGATGCTACATAATTATTATAGTTAAGACGCATTCTCAGCACACATACTTAAGTCAGGGTTTAGTCTTTAGTGCCCATTTCATGTTCAGAATATTTATATTGAAATATTGTTATCAATACAATATATCACTGTCAATTATTTCATCATCAAATTCTTCTGAGGAACTGACAACTCCCATGGTTTCAGAAAAAAAAAACAGACAACTATTTGTTCCATTACATCTAACAAAGTAAAGATTGGTGGTCAACTACGTTTCTTTAGTACATCTACCTTCTGTTGTCATGCCAAATCACAGGTCCATCATTTTTTTATTATTCTCAGTGAACTATATATATCCTAGACATCAGATGTTGACGAGCCAGTACAGTCATGTGGTAGCAACATGGTCATGCACAAACTGGGAGCTATGATTGTACCCAGGCATGTGAATTTAGATCTCCCGTTCTCGAGGTGAAAGAGAGACCTTGGTCCTAACCAATTTATCCAATATACTAATGGTCCTACTGAAAATTACTATTAGTCCTTGAAAATCTGTTCATCTGGATGAGAGCTACTTAGTCATAAGAAGTCTCCATCACCTTTGTGCTTTGATGCATTATAGGTTTTTCATATATTTTTTTAACAAAAGAAGTACTAGGAGGGAGGGGTAAGCCCCCAGTGGTTCTAATTTATATAAACAACGAAAAGGTGCAAATTTCTGAAAAAAAAAACAACAGGAAAAAAGGAAAATAAGCAGAAAATGTTGGACAATTAAGAGATTGGTTCTAGCCATGTCTTGATGAAGTGTTTTCATTCTCCCGATCGGTAACCATGACGAGGGTTACCTTGATGAAACAAAAGAATTTCTGTGTCACAACAAGTGAAATTGAACTTAGTTGTATTATAAAGCTATTTCAGCTCCTCCATTACATCTCAACAATCATATTTTGTCATTGTAGGGAATGGCATTTCCTTTAAGAATGCACACCAACACCATATTATTATAAAGCTATTTCATCCTATATGTTTTCATTGCAGGCGTGAATGTGTTATGTGGTGTGGGAATCCTATCAACACCTTATGCTATCAAGCAAGGTGGCTGGCTTGGACTCGTGATACTTGGTGTGTTGGGCATTCTGGCATGGTACACCGGTATACTCTTGAAGCGCTGCCTCGACAGCAAGGAAGGCCTCGAGACCTACCCAGACATTGGCCATGCAGCCTTTGGTACAGCTGGTCGTATTGCTATCTCGGTAAATACTTGCCACAAGTGACACCAAGTATTCTTCAATTTTCTTTTTGTATTTACAGTATATATTTGGTGCAACGGAGGGTGGTCTTGTGATGGCTGCTAACAATTCGATTTTACAATATGCAGATAATATTGTACATGGAACTTTATGTAAGTGCTTATTATCTGACATCTCTTTGGTTGACAGTTAGCGCAACACTCATGCATGCTGTATAAACATAATCTGTTAAATATAGTAGCATCATCTCTGCTAGACACTGTAATTTAGATCTCCCGTTCTCGAGGTGAAAGAGAGACCTTGGTCCTAACCAATTTATCCAATATACTAATGGTCCTACTGAAAATTACTATTAGTCCTTGAAAATCTGTTCATCTGGATGAGAGCTACTTAGTCATAAGAAGTCTCCATCACCTTTGTGCTTTGATGCATTATAGGTTTTTCATATATTTTTTTAACAAAAGAAGTACTAGGAGGGAGGGGTAAGCCCCCAGTGGTTCTAATTTATATAAACAACGAAAAGGTGCAAATTTCTGAAAAAAAAAACAACAGGAAAAAAGGAAAATAAGCAGAAAATGTTGGACAATTAAGAGATTGGTTCTAGCCATGTCTTGATGAAGTGTTTTCATTCTCCCGATCGGTAACCATGACGAGGGTTACCTTGATGAAACAAAAGAATTTCTGTGTCACAACAAGTGAAATTGAACTTAGTTGTATTATAAAGCTATTTCAGCTCCTCCATTACATCTCAACAATCATATTTTGTCATTGTAGGGAATGGCATTTCCTTTAAGAATGCACACCAACACCATATTATTATAAAGCTATTTCATCCTATATGTTTTCATTGCAGGCGTGAATGTGTTATGTGGTGTGGGAATCCTATCAACACCTTATGCTATCAAGCAAGGTGGCTGGCTTGGACTCGTGATACTTGGTGTGTTGGGCATTCTGGCATGGTACACCGGTATACTCTTGAAGCGCTGCCTCGACAGCAAGGAAGGCCTCGAGACCTACCCAGACATTGGCCATGCAGCCTTTGGTACAGCTGGTCGTATTGCTATCTCGGTAAATACTTGCCACAAGTGACACCAAGTATTCTTCAATTTTCTTTTTGTATTTACAGTATATATTTGGTGCAACGGAGGGTGGTCTTGTGATGGCTGCTAACAATTCGATTTTACAATATGCAGATAATATTGTACATGGAACTTTATGTAAGTGCTTATTATCTGACATCTCTTTGGTTGACAGTTAGCGCAACACTCATGCATGCTGTATAAACATAATCTGTTAAATATAGTAGCATCATCTCTGCTAGACACTGTATGAAACACAGTGAATCAATGTTGGAATGTAAGAACAATGGCCAATAATTCTATCATGATTACCTGAACTTTCTACTAATTCTCTAGAACTATGAGAAAATCTCTTAGAAAGTACCTTGCATTTCTTTTTTTCTTGGCATACTAATCTTGTAACCGAACTGTATGTAGGTACCTTTTGTTATCTGCAACAAATCCAACACCTTTTACCTACGATGTTATTTTTGTTGACTCTTAGTAGTTTGAGTAGTTCTTGGCATCATTCTGTACAAACAATAATGCATCAAATATATTAGTAACGGTGCTAATAAATACCAAATGTGATACAATGAACCAATTCTGGCCATGATTTAAAAAAAGGACAATTATGTTCTTACCCTCACTCTGAAATCTAATTGTGATTTTACCCTTACTTTTTTAACTTCGTAATTTTACCCCTGGTTTTTCAACTTGAAGCCTGAGTTTACCCCTGCTGGGGGTAAATTCACAATAATTCTATTATGAGTGTACCCCTACTGAGGGTAAACTTTGGGTTCATGTTGAAAAACTAGGGGTAAAATCACAAAGTTAAAAAATTGAGGGTAAAATCACAATTAGAGTTCAAAGTGAAGGTAAAAACA
>LAPY01002325.1:66675-77704 GCA_000970635.1 Eragrostis tef
GGACGGGCTCGGCGCCAGGCTCCACGAGGTCAGCAGGCGGCGCGGCGCCGTCGCGCAGGTGAGCGAGCGTTCTTGGTCTTGTGCTCATTGAGTTTTTTTTTCCCCTTTCCGTTGTAGATTGGATTGAGTTCCCCGTTTGGTTTCTGCTTGCAGTGATGTTTCCGTAGTTTCCTGTATCATTATGTTGCTGCGGAGGGAGATTGCAGACGAGATGAGGGTTGCTGCTCGGATTTTTTCGATTTATTATAGTTCCGCTCGTTGATTCTTGGGTTCGGATTGGGGGTTTTTACCGGCTTATTAGATCGAATTTTTAGGATCTGTGTATGCAAAGAAGAGGGGCGGAAAATGAAATTTCATATTAATCTCTTGTTTGGTGTCCAATACTGAGCAAGTTCGTAATTTTACGGCTGCAGGACAGCGCCATTGTGTCAGTTCTTGCAGTTCATTATCTTTTTTTCTTTTATTGTTTAGATTAGATGCTTATGACATTCCGGTCCGTTGCTTTGCTGTCTTCTATACTATCATATCATGGATAACGATCTCTATGATTTTTGAGGTTGTTTTGTTTTAGCCGTGTTAGTTGGCTTCAATGTCCCGTGCAGCCCTGTCCATGTTCAAGGTGGTTCTTATTAGGTTTCTGTTGCAAATCCTTCCCTTTATCATTTGCAAAAACTGAAATTAGTCAAAGTAACATTACTTTCCTGAGACTTACTTTTGCCTCATTAAATCCTTGTTTGCCTGAGATACTTTTGCTAGCAATATTTGGAGCCACACGGTGCTCTTGATGTTTGATATTGTCTAGATTGCTGTCAAACAGGAATTGTGTTTTCTGTGTGCTGTGGCCATGCTCAGAACTTTAGATGGAATGTCATGCTGGGATCATAACTCCCTCATGTGGTTTTATTTATTTTAGGCAAAAATCTCCTCCATGACGCATGAGTTTCTACTTTTTCTTTGTTCTTATCTTGTGCTTTTATGTTAGTTTGTACCTGTTTCCTATGTTTTCATCATGAAAGACATATTTTTTTAGTTGTATCAAATTGCATATTTTCACGAAGATTTCCCCTCCAGAGGGGAAGTCCCCAAATCGCCTCAATCACTTCCATCGTGTAATAATTGCCTTTTCTATACTTTGTCTGTTTTTAGTTTCTACTTCATTGTAAAAGGTTTGGATCCAATTTGTGTTTGACATTCAGACGCGCAACACGATAAAACTGAGCTGTATCTTTTCATAATTTCATCATATATGCATTCCCAATAACATTTTTTTTTTCCATCAGGAACATTTTGGTAATTCTGGGTCATTATCTGTGGGACCACCAGGCCTCCTGTTTAATGGTACCTCAGATTTGGAGGAAAAGCCATTCGGACCGAGCAGAGTTCATAGTGTTGGTCCTAGGGCAAACTACTCTGCATTCGATGCAGGTTCCCTTTGGTTAGATGCAGAAACAGACAGTGGTGAATTCCGTAGACATACCCAGAATCGCTTCATGTCAAACATGGAACAGACGAATGGATATGGCAGCAGGGACCTCAATGCTCCCTATGGTTCTGAAACTGATATTTCAGATGCTTTATCTGGGTTGAGGCTGTCTAGTAATGCAGTTTTGGATGAAAGGAATCATGAAGAAGAGCTACTAGATGAAATGTATAAATGTCGACGAGATCTCTCCGCTAAACTTAGTGATGTTACCCGATCTCATTTGAATGGTAATCTTCTCCGCAACCCTAGGTCTGAGCGCTTGGATGTGCATTCACTGCCAGTATATGGCGATGGTATTCTAAGAAGGCAGACCAGTGCATTAGATGGTTCCAATGTCTCAAGAATAAGTTGCCATCATATCAAGGATGCTGATCACTTATATGTTGCTGAACAGCTAGCTATTATGAGGTCAAGCAACTTGCGTAGGGAGGCTAATCTTTTCCGCAATGCAACTATGACTAGCCCCATGAGCAATAGATACAACAGTATTAGAGACTTTGATTTTGTTAGGAATCGAAAGGAATTCCTTGAGGATGTTCTTGAACGTCAGTATCCGCAGGATGAAAGTCTCTTTCACTCAATACCTGGCTTCCCATATAAAGATAGTAGGGTCTATCACGAGGAGCCTCGTTTCCCCTACTCAAGAATGCAAAGATCTGGATCCCATTTTCATCCAAACACAGGGAACATTCAGTCACATGGTGATCGTCAATCACGACACTTGTCTTTTAATAGAAAGGCAACTGGTAGAAATATGGGATCACAGCTCTATCACGACAATCCATTATCAAACTACCTGGAGGTGCCTCTGGATAATGCTGATAGAAATGGGGTTGATTCATTGGAGCTGGTTAATGTAGTCGGCCGTGTTAAGGAAGTTAGGCAAGTATTTTCTTTCTCTTTGCTGATAATGTTGTCCCATTAGTTACTCTTCATGCCACTCATTTCTCATATAATGCAGTATGGATCAATATGGAAGTCGGTTTATCCAACAAAAACTGGAAAATGCATCAGCTGATGAAAGGGAGAAAATCTTTCCAGAGATACTATCCAATGCGATTGCTCTAACAACTGATGTCTTTGGCAATTATGTTATCCAGAAGGTATACCCCTGTCCTACTTTATTTATTATCCGTGCTTTTATAATCTTGACATTTGGAATGTTGGTTGTTGGTCACAGTTCTTTGAGTTTGCTACGGAAAGCCAGCTAATCCAGTTATCAGATCAACTCAAAGGTCACATTTTGGAACTCAGCCTCCAGATGTATGGTTGCAGAGTAGTTCAGAAGGTCAGTTCACTGTTTTATATTTTACTAAGTAGCACACCTTGCTGTGATAATAAAATATTATCCTTTCAAATTTTGTGCTTTATGTGAAAATCGAGAATTTTATGATGCCTATTCTGTTGGTAATACGAGGCACCAACCTGTGCTTGCACGAATTACCATTTTGTTTTTGGTGTTACTTGCGAGGCTCCTGAATTTGAAAAACAGTAATTTTATTTGATCTGGCTTTTTGTTTAACAACCCGAACGGGCTTTTATTTGAAATTTTGTATATATACAATTCTTAATAACTTTGCAACTAGTCCTATGTTTTCAAGGTGTCGACTCGCTTTGGCATCAAGGCGCTCAGAAGTTCTGGGTGTCCTGGTCATCTTGCTAGGAAAGTGGCTAAAAAGGGAGGAGGGTGAAGAGAGGGAAAATGGGATGGAAACCTACTAGGAATGCCAAACGGCAGCTGCCGCTGCTCTCCCTCCTGGCTCTGGCCCCTCTGGCCAGCACAAGTCATCCCTCCGACGAACTTGATGTCAGCAGATCTTGGAGGAGGCGGCGGCATCAGTCGATCTTAGAGTGCAGCAAGGAGCAGGGAACAGGGGGAGGAGTTGCAGCCTTGTAGTGAGGAGCAGGGGACGCAGTGGGGGGCGGGGGGAGAGTTGCTGCTGGCTTCGGGACGGAGGGAGGGAGGCCGCTGGTGGGCCGGGCTTTTTTCTCCTTCCCAGTTTTCTCTGTTTTTTTTTCCTTTTCCTTTTTCTTTCCTACAGAGTCCACTTATGGACTGCTTCTTAGACTAGTATGGCGTTCCCTCACCTCGCCTTATGCACCACGCCTCGCCTTACTGCCGACAAAGATCTAGTCTACTTTTTGTATAACTTTTATATACCTTCTTTTTTAAGTTGAATGAGATGTAGCTTCAATTGTTTTCGTAAATAGAAACTGAATACAATTGAACCAAATCATAATTGAGCTACAAAGGTGTAATGTCTTGGTGATCTTACTCATAGCTGTCCTGTTTACCTTTTGTAATGTTGGTAAGCCACAAAGTCGAGGTTTGATTCAGATTTATGAACACAAAGCATGTATCAATACGTATGTAAATACATCAAATATGCAGTAATTGGACCAGTATCTTTTTAACCCAAAACTACGGTCTGCACTCTCTGCACTGATGACGTTTGTATATAGTTCATATAAGACGTGGAATTTGCTTTTACATGCATGTTTAAGAGGGGCAGGCTGGGTGGTGTGCTCACCATAGTTCTTTCTAGGTTAATGTTATGTCTTCTTGAGGAGTCTCAAACTCTCAACTATTACGTACTTAGCTTCACGTGATTAACCGATGTAGTGCGGGAACTGCTTGTGCTTTGTTTCCCAAGATTGTTGTGATATTGCCCTCTCGAGGAGCCTCTAATTAGTGGTTTGGAATTCAGTTATACAGGTCTTATGGTTTTAGAACAATTTGTTACATTTAATGTGGTGCATAAAGACTGTCAGATATGCTATTGATATATGTTATTTATTTTTCAGTAGATTTTGCTGATCGTCAAAGAAAGTCTTCTTTTGTTTCTTAAAGTGCAAAACTATTTTGGATCTTAGTTTGGGCAATGATGACATTTGGAATGTGCTTAATGTTTATACATGAATTTTCCTCGTGTACCAAATATCAGTGGGAACCGGTTCCTCTGACGTACCAATGACCTCACTGCATGGCCTCATCCATGTCTGTGTGGGCCCAGGGCTACTTGTGAGTGACCAAGCAGTACGTCAGGCGATCCTCATCCATGTCTGTGTCAGTGTGTAGCTGTAGTAAGAATCAATATAATTGCCATATATGTATTCAAATAGTTGTGATTGGTGTGAATTAAGCCACGTTTAATATTTTCCATGCTGCAGATTTGAGTATAGTAAATTTTTTACTGTCATGTTTCTTGCTATACATGCAATGACCGACCAACACCCTCGAATGTTATTTATTTCTCCCACGGTTGTGTTTGCCTGCAGTTACATTTCTCAAAACCTTGTTAAGGAGTTCCGACTACCCTGCATACTGCAGTTGCATTTGTCTGCCATTTATTACTCCTTGTCGAGACACTTTGCTGATTACTTTCTGTTTTAGTAGGACAATATGAACATCTGATGCAGCTTAATACACTTATACTGAGCTCATGGGGGAATTTAGAAGTAAATTAGTACACGCTTGCACGCTCCCCCACACACAAGAGAAACGTGTTAGTGGTATGCTCAGAGCTGTAATGCGGCAGTACACCCATTACATACATGGCCATGTTTTCAAGTCGTCTAGTCGATCCTAGTCGCCATGGGACCGATCAGGCCGATTAATCACGATTAATCACAATTAGTCGGCCTGGTCGTAAGAATAGACCCTAGTCGCCATGGAACCGATCAGGACGACTAATCGTGATTAATCGCGATTAATCGGACGACTTGAAAACATTGATACATGGTTATCATTCCCAGCACACTTTCTAATTTTTCTGGACATAAGAGGAGTTATGAGTTACCTACGTGTTTGAATCTCCTTAAGCTCATTTTCCATATAAGTGTAATATAATCAGTCACATTGTTTTCATTGTACCAATATCCAATCATGTCTGTTTTTTGATACTTGTGTTAATCACCGGCTCATCTTTTTGGTTCTTATGATAAATTTGTCTAATATTGACAGGTTTTGGAAGTAGTTGATATGGATCGAAAGATTGATATTGTTCATGAGCTGAAGAATTATGTTCTGAAATGTATTGCTGACCAGAATGGTAACCATGTAATCCAGAAATGTATTGAGTGTGTTCCTGAAGACCGCATTCCATTTGTTATAGAGCCTATTCTTTCTCAAATATTTGTACTTTGTACACATCAATATGGTTGCAGAGTTATTCAGGTACACAATGCACTATTCTATTCCATTATAATGATTGTTATATTGAGATCCTTTCTCTGTAGTAATAGTAACTTGATCTTTGCAGAGAGTTTTGGAGCATTGTCACGATCCAGCGACTCAAAGTGCTATTATGGATGAGATTGCACAACACACTTTCCGTTTGACAGATGATAAATTTGGCAACTATGTTGTTCAAGTATGTTAACTCATTCTATCTGTTTATGTGTTTATTCAATAGTTGAATTTTATATTTCCATGGTAGATTGATATTTCAATAGTTGAATTATCTTTTCTGTGTTACATTGATCTACATACTTTTATTGCAACTGACCTAATTTTGTAATACCAGTCATTCTGTAATTACCTCTTGAATGATCCTAACAGCGAGACTCTGGATTAAGCACATCTATTAGTTTGGATGCCAACATTATTCTAAAAGAAGTTCTATGTGTACAAACTTGTTTTAACTTGCTGTTTAATAAAATCAGTATGCACACCAATATTAGCACTGTATATTACCATGTTAGCTGGTACTACTGCCTTTCTGTTATGTATTGATATGTTTAAAAGGTTAAAAGCTTATAAATATTAACCATGTTCCTTATATTTTATAGACATATTCCCGCATGTCTGATGTGGCTGTATTAAGATAAGTTACTAAGATCTAAAACAACAAAGATTTTTTAACATTATAACTGACAAAAATTGGCTACATAAAATTTTGTCAGTGAAGTTTGTAATTTGTAGCACCTCGAAGGTAGAGTTGTTACTTTTTTTCTCAAATTATTGTAGACCTGCAGGAGTAGGATAAAGTTCCTGTATGTATGAATTCTGGCAGATATATCATGAAATGTTGTCACATAAAGGACAGGATAAACATAAGTTCCATTGATTGTTATGCGGTTGGAGCATATTGAAGCAGATTTTTCTGTTACTTGTACTTTTGCATCTGGACAGTTATCTTTGTTCCTTGTTTTGTGATGAAACTTTTTTAAACATTCTTTAGCATGTATTGCAACACGGGAAGCCAGAAGAGCGTTCATCCATTATTCAAAAGCTCTCTGGGCAAGTGGTGACCTTAAGCAAGCAGAAGTTTGCTTCTAATGTCATTGAGAAATGTTTGACTTTTGGAACTCCTGAAGAACGTGACGGTCTTATTGGAGAGATAATTTCTTCTGGCCAGATCTTTCAGGTCTGTCCTTTGTTTTATGGGTTAAGCTTGTCCGTATCAATGTTTCTTAGAAAGACTGTTATACCTTTAAGACTACATTCAAAGTTGTTCTAAGCAGTATCATATGGCGTTAGACAAATTTTAATCATATCTTGTTGTCGTCTAGGTGCTCTCTAATCTCATATCTAACCCTGAGACCCTAAGACATTTTCATAAGTCCGTTCCTATGTTACTTTTTTACCGAAACAAATGGCACTTTGGCATGGGTATCACAACACAAGTCAACACCACCATAGTGTCTGGTTGCTTTTTATCTACTCCTTTTGTACCAAATTACTTGTCAATTGTCATTCTAGGTTGGTCAAAGTCAAACATTTATATCTTTCAACATCGATTTGTAAAAGAATCATATACTTTAACAGCGTAAGATTTATATTTTAGATTAATTATGAGAAATACTTTTGTAATATATAATTAACATGTTAAATATATAAAATTTAAAAAATCTGATGGTCCAAGATATAATTGTTTGACTTTGACCAAAGCTAGTATGACAAGTAATTTGGGATGAAAGTAGTAGTTAGTATTATTATAGGTAGTATTTTGCTGATTATTAGAATGTTCTTGGTGGTCTACTATTTGCTAAATTTTGTTCGATCTGACACTTAACGTCTGTGTTCATACCAATCACACGCCTGACGGTTGGCTTCATTCTGCTAGAATATGTTGTTTTCTTCTATTGTTATTGTTGTAGTCATGTATCAAATTTGATAATGTGCTTAAATTTTAGTTCTATTTATGATATTTTAATCATGAACGGTGCCGGTGTAATTTATTTTGCAGGAATTGATGAAAGATCAGTTTGGTAACTACGTTGTACAGAGAGTCCTTCAGACTTGTGATGACAAGTACCTAGAGATGATCCTTTCAAGCATCAAGTTGCACTTGAATGAGCTCAAGACTTACACTTATGGGAAGCATATTGTTGCACGTGTCGAGAAGCTAATTGTTACTGGAGGTAAGCAGACCAAACATTTGTGTACCATTAACACAATGTGATTTTTTTTAAGAGGACTGATAATTGGAACTTCCAAAATTTGTTCCTGATTTCAGAAAAACGAGCAAGGATGGCATCTATGAGCTGTCAAAATCAGCAATCCCCAAACTGTACAGATGTTGACGCTAAGCTCTTTTAAGCATTGGCAGCAATACAAGCATCTGGTGGTACAGGCAATGTGGAGATTTCGTTTTGATATATTGTGTAATAGCGTACTTAGCAGAGAATCAGGGAGTTATGACGCCTGTATATAATCTGCTGTTTCTGGTAATCTAGTTAGTTGAGGATTAGGTTTTCGGCAATGTAAATTGGTTTGGCCATGTACAAGTCTACAGTGGATACATAGATGTACATTGTGCTGGAGCTTTAGATTTCGGTAGATGAGCGTTACTATGTGAGGTGTGCTGTGTAATATGTTTGTGTTCATCTTTTTGAATTTGGCAGATGACACCAAAAACCAATTGAACACCAGTTCTTCAGGTCCGCAATATGTACATTGTTTGGCTGCTCTGATGTAGCCTCGGCCATTTAGGAGATTATTTGTTGATGTTTATTTCGTCCCCTTGTTTAGCATATATATAAGGCATTATAATGCTTCAATGAGTTATGTTTATCTTGTAGACAAAGCTGATGTAGATGACATCTTTGGGCGTGTTTGGTTGCCCTGACTCAGCTGGGCCAGGCTGGGGGTAGGATGCAAGCCCAGGCTGGACAGAATGAAGTCATACAGGCTTGAAATTTGCTTAAGTCCCAGACGGCTTACCAGTTTATGATGCATCTGTTTCTAAAATTCATGGTGCCTAATTCGCCAAGTATTTTGTAACGAAATAACAGGAGGCTAAGAAAGCAATATTTTATGATAAAACAGATTTATCAATTCATACAACACATTAGTTCCAAGGTTTACAACACTAGATATCACATGAGATTGTAGCACAACAACAAGATTACACAAAATTGAACCCCTATCACAATATCCTTCCAAGTGTAGCTGCTGCGAGACGATACCTTCTTCATTCAGCTAACTTGGCGTTAATGAATTCTTCATATGCGGCCTCTAATCTCCTCCCTTGCCAAGCTAAAACATGAAACTTGCTCATTGCAAATGGACCATGACTCATACACACCGGGGTTTCTCCTCGGAAAACAACATAATAAGTCATTCCCCTTTGCAATGAAAGAATCCATAAGTATATTCCAAGGCAGATATGAAACAAAATTATTGAACACGCCCTTTGTGAATGGCTTCGTTTGTTTAATCTGGAAGCGGAGGTTGAGTGTGGTGCAAGAAAGCATGGCTAATCATTTTGTCGAAATAAGTAGTGACTATTGCGGTGCTGTCGAGATGGGGCTGGACAGTGTTGAGCACTGATGTTCAACTTAGCGACAGTCAACAACAATAGAAAGAAGGACAACAAATGGAAGGGAGTCAGTGACGTCATGAAATAACATGGCGACTAAGACCTCTTTGGTAGGGCTTCTCCAATAGCTTCTTTAGCAGCTTGATATGTTTTCCAACCAAAGGAGGTGCTTTTTTAGGTGCTTCTCTTTAAAAAAGAAGAAGTCGTATCAAAAAATAAGGTTAAGCATGAAGTCATAAAATGGTAGCTTCACCGGCTTCTTTTCTCTTTGTCGCTCTCATCTTTCTATATTTATCCTCAAAAATATAGAGAAGTTACAAAAAAAGTTGTTTTGCCAAACGTTTTAGGCACAACCACAAACACAGCCAGCACACGTTTTTTTAAAGAAGCCGCAGCCACAGCTGAAGCCCCAGCCGAAGCCGGCATAGCCACATCCCTACTAAAGAGGTCCTAAGTACGATAGAAATACAGGTGCCATCTGCAGTTAGGCTGGGGCCGACTCTAGTGAATATTCAGAATCAGCTTTGAGCTTGAGCCAGTTCAAAATAATCACCTAGTTGCGGAAGGATTTCGATATAGGCTTACCAAATCGACTAGAACAGTGAACGATTCATACAGACCGACCCAATATCAGATATCAAAATCAGATAGTGGATAGAGATGACTGTGATATTCCATCATATCAGATAGTGGATAGTGGATTAAAGGAAAACTTTTCTTTTCCTGTGTTTTTTCTGTGAAATTCCTATTTGATTCCTGCGTTCCAAAGAAGCCTTTCAAAAAATTATGATATGATAAGCAACATAATTGGCTCTTCCTAAGAGCCACCAGCAACTAGTCAGTTTTGCATAAATTCTTTAATTAGGATTTGTTTAGTTTTGAGAAGACTTGAACACCCAATCTCCTACAATTTAAGGCAGGTTGTTATTGCCCTCCTTCTAATCCGGCCAGAGGGTGGCCGCACGCTGCCGGGGCAGCAGCCCGGCACCACGGAAGAGGGAGGCAGCGGCTGTGCACTAGGCTTTCGTGTGTGTGTGTTGTGACCAGGGAGTTTGAGAGTTGGAGGGGATTAACTTTTTCACTTCTTGATTAAATATGATTACATATATACCTTTTTATTTATAGAGAGACTCGACTTGCTTGTTGGGAAAACTCCAACGAGATCCAATCTCAACTCTATCTCTAATTATCTAATTTAATCAACTTTTACTATTTTGTCATCTAGTGTCATCTAGGTCCAAAGTACTGAAAATACCTTGACGAGCTACTAATTCAAAATGATTTTTCATACTCTTTCTCTCCCTAAATTATTATTTCCATTACAATTGATGCTAAAGGACATAATTACTATTATGGTTCTGATAGGAACCTCTTTGAAGATGATTTTTCATATTCTCTCGTTTCCCAAATTATTGTTGTTTCTATTACAATTCATGCCAGAAGACAAAATTAGGCTAAATGATGCAATAATTATAGATAAACATATGACAAACTATGGTTATATGGTGGAGCCATGTCAGCAAGAAGAGGGGTAATTTCGGAACATCGAACTCAGATGGCACACTTATGCAAATTTAAAGACCTGAATATCCGTTTTGAGAGTTCAGGGACCTTGACCCGTGACCAAGGTAACAAATAGCGTATAGCGGGTTTGTAGTGGACAACAGATAGCGGGTGCTATAGCGGGCGCTAAGTTCTAATAGCGAGAACTCAAAAAACACAAACAAGTACGTGTAATATTACTTTTTCTCATCATACAAATTCTATTTACTTGCCTAGT
>LAPY01002326.1:40324-60292 GCA_000970635.1 Eragrostis tef
TGAAATGGGAGACCGTCTCAACTGGTCTGATACGTCGTTAGTCTTTTGTCGAGACCGTTTGGCGCTTTGACTGCTTTTATTTTATTTGCGACGAGAACATTTCTGACTAATTTGGCGAATGTCTGTTTTACATTGACTTTGAGGTAAAAAAAAATGAAGTGGGACCATTTTCACCTTCTACTTCAGTACCATTCCCTGGCTGATATTTTCTCAAACCAGTTGAGATGAAACTATGTGTATGCTATACTTGATTTTGTCCCCCTTTTAAGCTAAGTTCTATATAATGGTATGTTTTGAACGAAAATTCAAGCATTTAGGAAAAAACGCTGACCAAGTCTGATAGTGCTACTGTACTAGCATGCCCCATCCGTTTCTGGTCAGACCTTGTTATTTTATTTATGGAATAATATATCTAAGATGATTCTTTTATGGAGCTATATTTAGGATAGGAGTCATAGGACGTAATAAAATGGTTTGCTTTCTTGTGCAAGCTCCTCTTGTTTTACCCCAATAATTAGGGGCTTCAACATTAGGGCTGATAGATAAGGGGGACCCCATCTGTTTGAAAAGAAAAGGTTCACTGGAATTAAGGGGTTCACACTTGACATGGAAGCGCTGCAAATGGTTCACACTTGACTAGAATGTCCTTTTTACTGGAGATAAGTTTTTAAAAAAAAAAATTAGTGCCGATTGATACGATTCCAAATGGTTACGAGCCCCTTTGGATACCTGGAAGGATTCAGGAATCAGGATTCAGGATACACAGTTTTCCATGCGTGGTCGACTTGCTGCTCTGCATGTACAGTAGCTATCAAAGGAGGGAATGAAACAAATTTGCAGTAGCCTTTTCCAGCATTTCTTTCTACTTTTTCAGCCTTCGTTTCTCCTTGGTACTACAGAATATTTTCCTTGCTCCATTCTGTGATTTTACTTGATGCCTGATGGGTCGGAATCACCGGTGCGCAGGATTCCCGATCTCGAGGACTGGTTGCGTGCCTGGTGTCAAGGCCAGCCATGCAGAGCTCGAGCAGAGCGAAGGCAGCGAGACAGTAACATCACACTGGTCAGGCAACGCCTAGTGAGTGGGCGGCCAAACTTTTTTCTTATCAAGTGATTTGTTGCCTCCCTGCCGGACGATCACGCGGCTGTTGTTGCTGGTGGCAACAAATGGAAATCCTCATCAAGTGATTAGCAGTAGTGCGCTGCTCACTCACACACCAACCAGGCAATGCATCATTCCAGAACTGATATAGCCTTTATTTAGTTATATTGGAATCTTAAGCTGTTGAAGCAGTTGCACACTCCTGTAATAGTCATCCACTCCCTCTGGACCTGAATAGATACAGTTTGATACACCAAATTGTCCATGAAAGAGCAGCGACAGAACTGGATGCAAATAGTTTGTGCCCGTCATCTGTCGATCATACCAGCAGGTTCGGTTGTTAATCAGTTGCCATCTATATGCGTCCGTTCCACGGCACTGTTAATTACCTGCAGCAATAGCGACCATTAATTCATTCAGCAGGCCAACTAAACAGCACCTGCATTGTCAAGGGGCAGTTGCTAACAGAGTACGGTGACTACTTGGTGCCTGACAGCGAAACGAAACTAAACAAGGTGAGACTGAGCGCAACATCTGCTGCTTTCCTGTGTGTCAACGAAGGCTGTCAAAATGTCATAAGTAAGTGGTGTCGCCCAGTAGAAGGCATCGTTTTTCACCGCAAGCTGACGCGTCAGCACTTAGCCTCATCAGCCAGCCCACATGCGATTCTGCATGCATGACATGGCTGCCTGCTGAGTCGTTGACCCCCCGGCGGCATGTGCGTTGACCTGGTGTATAGCTTGAACCGTCAAGCTTTTTTGAACCGTCGAGTTAGCTTGCCGAGTTCGTTAGTGGTAGTACATAATAAAGCTTAACCCCAGCATCTCCCAATATCAATATGTACAGCGCGCTTGTGGATTTAATTGCGGCATGTATATATGGTCTTTGTCAGTTGGAGAAAGTCCGCAAGCCAACCACGAGCCTTGGACACTGACCACGATAGCTGTAGTCAAAAGGAGCGGGCAGCACCAACCCCTAACCTTGTAGACTTCTTGTAGCAAAAGCTGAACTAAACCATGCATGTGAATCACATAAAACATATAGGAGTCATCCACGCACAGACGCATGCGAAATTCCCATGCAAATATGTAGATACAGAATAACACGAGCCGCTTTTTATGTGTGCTGTCTGATCAACGTGACAGAGAATTGCCAGTCAGGAAATAAAGATGCGAGATGCACTATTGTACCAAGTGCGACGTGCTTTTCGTCCTAAGCTCGCTGCCGTACGTTTGCCGTGACCGTGCATTGCAAACGGATAGATTCGTATTCTGTACTCCCAAGTTTGATGTGTCACGGCCAGGCCAACCACTCTCTGAAAAAATCTACGTGTGCAGCTTTGACTATGGCGTCGCACGCCATACAGGGAAGAAGAGGACTCCGGCCTAACTACCACACCACCACGCAAATGGCTGGCTATGAACGAACCTTTCGTGCATGGCATGGCCTTTGGCCTGGCCCTACATACAACGGCAACACCGGTGGCACTGGCACCGAAAGTCTCTCACCGGGACACCAACCCCTGCATGTCACCTTCAGTCAATGTCTGCACCCTCAATCTCTTGACTCGTTACTAACGAGCAATTCATGGACAGACCAGAGAATAATTTGCTGGTTCGTTCGTCACGGTGATTCCTTGCTTTTGGGGTCAAGCAAAACCTCTCAATCGGTAGTGTTAAATGGAGGGAGAAGTCGAGAGGAGGACGGATGTGTTGTTGGGTTCGATGGTCTGCCACACGCCGCGGAACACTTGTGTTGGTGGTGGTGGAGAAATTGATCTCGTTCATCAAAGTGCTGCGAGTGCATGGCCCTTTCCATATGCTCCTCGCTGCGTGTAGTTGCCACTCAGCATTTGCCACTCCAGAAACAGATAAGCTTGAAGATCAAATCTCGCTTGGGATTTGTGTGTCAACTGTCAAAACATGGTCGCCCAGGTTCCGTTTTGGTCGGCCGTGGAGATTTGGCAGGCTGCGAAAGCTGTGTGCCTGACTTCATGGAACAACTCTTCCAAGTCAAGCGCCGGTCTTGCCGCACACCCTTCGACAGAATCATCTTTGTCAGTTTGATTCAACTTGTTTGACCAATAACAAGAAATGAATAATCAGTTGCTGTTTTTTTTTGTGTGTCCCTGGTGGAATATTAGACTGGGAGCTTTGTCTGTTTTGTGCTAGTACACAGAAGATTCAACCCAACCTACGTAGAAAGTACTTCAAAGCTCGGAGGTTGCAAGTCTGAAAGGACAAATATTTCCCTCTCCCTAACAGCAGGGCAAATCTGGCAGCAAAATCACTCCTAAATTTGGAAAAGGTTAACAGTTAATACAAATGGACAAACAGGGTAACTTAAAGCGGCAATAATGATGCCTCAATCATTGTCATGCAATCTTAGCTAATCAAAACTCATGATAATATTTTTTTTAGTCCCACAATGTGAAAATCGATAACTTAGTGAGCTAACTCGATGCCTAGGTTCAGACGAATCAACTTTAACCTTATGCCATCCATACTTCCCTGTGACACTGCAGTCGGCTGCACGCAATCTTTCCAACGACTTCCTCACACAAAGCTGGAAGAATATGAAACAGCAGATGCAAGCGCCAAGCGAAAATGTAAAACATGCATTGACAGTAACGCGGCATGGCTGACTGTTCAAGCAAAAACACCACTGTAAGCTTTCAACATAGAAAACGACCAAGCTACCAGTAGACATGACCTATCACATTCAGGTCACACAGTTTTTGCGTGAAATAGATGCTTTGCATCAGATTCCATAATAGTTCAGGCTACTGGAAACATTAAGTGAAATGTGAGGAGACAGAAGGAATAGAAAGAACTGTCAAGTTACCATAGGTAGCGTTCACTTGTCCCTGGCCCAATACCCCTATATATATTGTCTTAGGCCACACGGAAATGGGAGAGCAGGAGCATTAGCGGGCACTGTTTTTCATATAATCAATGGGGATGCAATTTACAGTTCATATATTGGCCATACGGGTTCAGCCAGAGCAGAGCTTTTCAAGAGCCATGTTCTCGTCGCCATCAACACTCTTCAGGGTACTTCTCACCAAATCCTCTGGGAAGCCCATCTCAACCAGCTTCTGCACCTGTACTCCCACAAAATGAAGGGTGAATACGGTACATCTACATGTACATGGTTTTCTGTAAAATAGAACGATCAACAGTGTTGGCGGTACCTTTTCTTCCATGCCAGTAGATGCACTCTTTGCAAAGGCCTCTGTCCAGTAGCGAGCCGTAGATACGAATGTCGAGTAGTCACGCAAGTACTGCAGTAATGGGTCAGGAAAAAAAATAAGAAATGAATGCCAAATAGCCACCGGGGTACTGCAAAAACAGATCGACACAAAGAAACAAATGGGAAAAAGTGTGCGATAGTTCAGTTATATATGTCACTTATTTTCATGTTCTGAAAATTAATAACTGTGGACTGTTCCATTCATTACCGCAGCGAAATTTCAGGTCCTATGGTTATACTAATTACTGGACTTGCAGTACAAACCTCCATAAGGGAATTACACTATCAATCATGTAGCCTATATAATGCCTGGTCTGGACCAGCCTAGTGGCTTAGCCTGACTAGCAAAATAATAACCATAAAAGATATCACCGGTACACTACAATAGAAAGCACCTAGCTGTGTTGCTGGACACTTACCTGATTTTCTTCACTACAATTATGTCAAAGATGGAATTCCTTCCCAGAAATTAGCCATCCTTCAGTTCGGTTTAGGATATGCTGACTTGTGACTAATAAATAATCTGGTACAGCATAATAAATGAATCTATGTGCAGCATACTAAAAAGCACTGAGCTTCTTAAGAACATCTTATGTCCAGCTTGCCATAGAGTATTCACAAGCTAGGTTAGTTGTCAGCTTTCAAGTATATATACTTATATAGTCAGCCATGTAACATACTACCAGGGTAGGGTACCAAGCTTGCTACAGTTACTAGATGTATCAGGTGCTACAACATCAGTACATAGACTATGCTGCTATTGTACCAGTTCTGCATAAATATACGAACAGAATTTCTGGACAAGGGACATTCTGGCTGATTGTTCATAGGCATCCGCAAATCAATCTAATCCCAATTCATAGTAGCTTGGCCATCGAAACTAAATCCGTCACTCAAACATAGAATCAAGCAGGAAAGGCTCAGTTCAGACCTGTTGTGCAACAACAGCGTCCTGAGGATCATCAGGTGCAGGAGCAGAAAGCAGTGCTTGAAGGGAAAGCAGCGCTGTCTTCAAGGTAAGGGCTGGGCTCCACTGATCTTTCAGAATGTCCAAGCAAATTGCTCCATTTTGGCTGCTGATGTTAGGGTGCCTTCAAGATAGATTCAAGGAGACATGAGAACTGTACCAAAACAAGCCTACATGAGGGCAGCATTAGTTTGAAACTTGAGGGAATGCAAGCAACAAAATGGACTAATAACGATCACTCAATCAAAACCTGAAGCAGATAAATTGTGTTTCAGTTGATGACTACTTGCAACCATAGGAACCAAGCAGCACATACATGTAATGACATAAGGCTGAAAATTCCCAATCGTAAACAACAGGAAGTAAATTTGCATACCAAACTTTGGTGATGAACTGCATCTTTGGAGGCTCAAAGGGATAGCCACCTGCCCATCAAAGAGCAGAATCAATCAGGTCATAACAGTACAATATAGTTCTCTGTTGACTTCTACTTATTAATTATTACTTTATTAGCATATGACAGCACACGCAAAAAAAGTACCGCCAAAATCTAAGGAACTTCCTCACATCCCAGGAGCAGGGTACTACTACGTACTCTTCAGCAAGCAAATCACGCCTAGGCAAGGGCTCGAGTAATTGTGTTTACCAGATCTCAAGTCATATTTACATCACAGCAGATAAAAAGTGAAATGCACTTGAATTATGGAATATCAACATGTGTCCAAACGGTGAACAAATCAGTGGGTTCAGATGCGACGGCTCCTCGAACGGCAAGGCAAAGGTGGAATCCTCAACTGCTGCTGCGCCCATCGACGTTGCCCACCCCACCCAAATCGAGGTCTGAAACCGGAACAGGCAATTCGCACCAAACCCTAATCCGCTCTAAACCCCGCTCAACCGAGAATCGATCGCCGCGCACCGCAACAATCTACGCATCAACCCACGGATTGCGGGAGTAACAGATCCTACGCGGCCAGGGACAAGGGAAATGGATCCAAAGAGAGAGAGAGAGATAGAGGAAGGCTCGGCGGGAGGAAGTGATTACTGGGGAGGTGGATGTCGATGACGAAGGTGCCGCCCTCGTAGGGCGTGTCCTTGGGCCCGGCGATGGTGCCGGTGAGGTGGGAGATGGTGGCGCCGTCGTGGATAGCGATGGAGACGCCGGAGACCTCCCGGTCGCGGTTGCACTCCGTGAGCTCCTTCTGCACGCGCGACACGTCCACCATCCTCGCTCCGCTTCCGCCTCCGCCTCCTGCTACTGCCGCCGCCGCGCCGTCACCTCCTCGGACCTCGGGAGATGGGGAATGGTGGGAAGGAAGGCAGAGGAAGGGGACGGACGGAGATGCCGCCTGAATAGTCACGCAAATACTGCAGTAATGGGTCAGGAAAAAATAACAAATGAGTGCCAAATAGCCACCCAGGTACTGCAGGAACAGATCGACACAAAGAAACAAATGGGAACAAGTGTGCAGTAGTTATTCCGTTATAAATGTCACTTACTTTCATGTCCTGAAAATCAATAACTGTGGGCTGTTCCATTCATTACAGCAGCGAAATTTCAGGTCCTATGGTTATACTAATTACTGGACTTGCAGTACAAAACCCCATAAGGGAATTACACTGTCAATCATGTAGCCTATATAATGCCTGGTCTGGACCAGCCTAGTGGCTTAGCCTGACTAGCAAAATAATAACCATATAAAAGATATATCACCGGTACACTACAATAGAAAGCACCTAGCTGTGTTGCTGGACCCTTACCTGATTTTCTTCACTACAATTATGTCAAAGATGGAATTCCTTCCCAGAAATTAGCCATCCTTCAGTTCGGTTTAGGATATGCTGACTTGTGACTAATAAATAATCTGGTACAGCATAACAAATGAATGTGCAGCATACTAAAAGCGCTGAGCTTGTTAAGAACATCTTATGCCCAGCTTGCCACTAGAGTATTCACAATCTATGAGAAGCATACTAAATGAATAGGAGCTTGATAAGTTGAATATAACCACCGTACACCCTAGCTTGTCATTTAGCATTATGCTACATGGAGTACGCAGTATATAATTGCTTAGGTTAGTTGTCAGCTATCATGTATATATAGTCAGTCATGTAAAAAACTACCAGGGTAGGGTGCCAAGCGTGCTACAGTTACTATATGTATCAGGTGCTACACCATCAGTACATAGACTATGCTGCTATTGTACCACTTCTGCATAAATATACGAACAGAGTTTCTGGACAAGGGACATTCTGGTTGATTGTTCATAGGCATCCGCAAATCAATCTAGTAACTCCCAACTCATAGTAGCTTGGCAAGCGAAATTAAGCCCATTACTAAAACATAGAATCAAGTAGGAAAGGCTCAGTTCAGACCTGCTGTGCAACAACAGCATCCTGAGGATCATCAGGTGCGGGAGCAGAAAGCAGTGCTTGAAGGGAAAGCAGCGCCGTCTTCAAGGTAAGGGCTGGGCTCCACTGATCTTTCAGAATGTCCAAGCAAATTGCTCCATTTTGGCTGCTGATGTTAGGGTGCCTTCAAGATAGATTCAAGGAGACATGAGAACTGTACTAAAACAAGCCTACATGAGGGCAGCATTATTTTGAAACTCGAGGGAATGCAGGCAACAAAATGGACTAATAACGATCAATCAATCAAAACCTGAAGCAGATATAGTGTGTTTTCAGCTGATGACTACTTGCAACCATAGGAACTTAGCAACACATACATGTAATGTAATAAGGCTGAAAATTCCCAATCGTAAACAACAGGAAGTAAATTTGCATACCAAACTTTGGTGATGAACTGCATCTTTGGAGGCTCAAAGGGATAGCCACCTGCCCATAAAAGACCAGAATCAATCAGGTCATAACAGTACAAAACAGTTCTCTGTTGACTAATTAGCACATGACAGTACAAGCAACAAAAGGACCGCCAAAATCTAAGGAACTTTCTCACATCCCAGGAGCAGGGCACTACTACGTACACTTCAGCAAGCAAATCATGCCTAGGCAAGGGCTGGAGTAACAATGTTTTCCACATCTCAAGTTATATTTATATCACAGCAGATAAAAAGTGAAATGCACTTGAATTATGGAATATCAACATGTGTCCAAACGGTGAACAAATCAGTGGGTTCAGATGCGACGGCTCCTCGAACGGCAAGGCAAAGGTGGAATCCTCAACTGCTGCTGCGCCCATCGACGTTGCCCACCCCACCCAAATCGAGGTCTGAAACCGGAACAGGCAATTCGCACCAAACCCTAATCCGCTCTAAACCCCTGTCAACCGACCGCGCGCCACATCAATATACGCATCAACACACGGATCGCGGGGGATGACAGATTGACAGGTCTTACGCGGCTAGGGACACGGGCAAGGGATCCGAAGAGAGAGATAGAGGAAGGCGGGAGGAAGTGATTACTGGGGAGGTGAATGTCGATGACGAAGGTGCCACCCTCGTAGGGCGTGTCCTTGGGCCCGGAGATGGTGCCGGTGAGGTGGGAGATGGTAGCGCCGTCGTGGATAGCTATGGAGACGCCGGAAACATCCCGGTCGCGATTGCACTCCGTTAGCTCCTTCTGCACGCGCGACACGTCCACCATCCTCGCTCCGCCTCAGCCTCCGCCTCCTGCTACTGCCGCCGCCGCCGCCGCCGCCGCGCCGTCACCTCCTCGGACCTCGGGAGATGGGGAATGGTGAAAAGGAAGGCAGAGGAAGGGGACGGACGGAGATGCCGCCGCGCAACTAATAATACGGCCACTGATGCTCCGATTAATTACAGTATAATCGACCCATCATTTCGTGAACAATTAAACTAGTTCATTTTGGTTGCTTTGCCTTGTGGGGCGGGCCGGCGGGGGAAGCGGATGCTATATTCCTTCCCCTTCCGGCCTCATATTTGCATGTTTGGGCCGCAGTTTCTTACGGAGCCGGTTGTTGTCTTGTTGCGGTGAAGTAGGCCCATTCAGTGGTTGCAGAGTTTTTTTTTCAATAAAATAATAAAAAAAATAAAAAACGAAATTCGAATCCAGACGATCTTTAGCGTTAGAGGATTTTACGGCTTAGGATTTAGTGAACTCTATGGTCACCGAACTTAAAAGAGCAAATCTTTTATGTCTTGTTAAACTTTCCTAATTCGTCATTGGTAAATGTCCCAAAAAAAGAACGTCGTTGGTAAAAAAGTTTATCTCCTATATGCCATCGTTTTTAAGTTGTCATCCCGTCATTCCACTATGGAGGTAGGCCGGCCTAGCAGCAATGGTGGACAAGACGGCGGACGGTGAGGCAGTGGGAGAAGATGGTTGAGCCAAGTCGGGGTGGAAAGCTTGACGGCTACGAGTTAGCACGGCGTCTACGATCATAGGAGTCCATTGCAAACATCAGACTTGGCTTTTGCTTTCTTGTTATAACTGATGGCGAAGTATCTGCTTGGCATTGGCAATCTGAAGAAACTTCAACCACGAAAGAGGCCACGGCCATACATCCATCCCTCCGAGTGGCGGCCAACCTTAAAATCTGTTTCGGTTCTAGGCGGGGCAGTTCGGCGACCTCCAGGCACAAGTTGACGTGTGTGCATGCTGTCCTGTTGTTTACCCGGCCATAGCAGAACAGAACAGATGGCGACGGTGGTACTCTAACAGATATCCTCCCCGCCGCAACCGAATGACCAAACAATTCTGGCGCCGAGCTCGTCATGCGGCTCCTGTGGTCGGTTGCTGTCTTATTTTTCACGTGCTCGTTTGCACTGCTGGTGGGGAGTACTGCATAAACAAACTGCTGTCGCAATTTGCCGAAACTTTTTTTTATTTCTTTATTTGCAAGATTGGGGGCTCTCCCAGGCAAGCAAGCAAGAAAGCATATCCTATCTGCTGCCTCTCTATCTATCTCCCCTCTCTTCTCTGCCACAAGGCATCACACAACAGGAGATGTGCGAAGCAGTAGCGGCACCCATCAGCTGATAAGCTGCACACAGGACACAGCTCCAGCTCCTCGCTCGTCAACACCTTCGGGGTACGCACATATTCTGTACTCTGCTAATATGGATTCATGCAGATGCAGAATCTGTAGATCGATCGTGCTGATTGATTTGCCTTTTTGTGTTCTTGCTGATCGCAGCATCGTTGCTGCCGCAGACGAGATGGCCAGCTCCGGCGACGCGGTCAGGTAATACTATAAAGCTAACCGCAACGATCCAGTGTGTTTTGAGTGTATGCGTGCATGGGACTGTTTGTGTGGTAGATGCTACGACATCTATATGATCGTTGCAAGTAATCCAGCGTCTTATATAAATTTCCTTTGGGCGGCGCTGCAGCGACGATGCCACGGCGACGAAGCCGCTGACTATGTTTTACAACGGCGGCATCGCTGTCTTCCATCTCCCCCGAGATAAGGTTCGCGGATACGTCTCGGTCGATTGATCTCGTTTAGCTACTAGCTTCTCATATATATTTTCTCGTGTCTATATATAAACCTTGCGTGACAGGCAGAGGACATCATGAAGATGGCAGCGGCGGCGGGTCATGAGGACGGCGGCGGCGGCCCGAACAAGGGCGCGACGGACCATGGCGACCAGCTGGTGGCCAAGCTGAGAGAAGGTATACTAGTTGGTCGTTAACAATTTTCGTGCCAGGCCGTGCACTAATGATTTAAACGTGCTTGCCTCAATTTGCACTAAGAATCATCATATGCATGCCTATATAAAATGTAAATCCATCGCAAAGAAAAATGTAAAGGATATGATGCTCTTTTTTTATATATGTTGCGCAGAGATGCCCATTGCAAGCAAGAGATCTTTGCAGCGGTTCTTCCAAAAGCGCAGGGAGAGGTACGCAAACACTCCAATCGATCATCCTTCCCTCCCTGTCAAACTCTCGCGCGCGCACGCAATTAGTTGATCCTTTTTCCGAGCAATTGGTTAATCATGTTTATGTTTCTGTAGTTTTCAAACACTTTGTATGCGTACGTGTATTTGTTTGTCCTATAAACCATGTTTAAATGAACCTGTCTCATCTCCTGCTCCAAACTTTCCAAAGGGTTACATACACAGCTAATATTCACGGCGCCGAGCTTTACTCTTGAACTGGTCCATGGTTGCTGCTGTTAGTACACAACCATTTAGAGCACAGGCGGCGTGAAGCACGTTCGAATTGACCAAATCATACAGCGGCAACAACGATTTTTCAATTGATTCTCGGAATTGACGAGATGAGCCTAGAGCACTTGTTTATCCCATCTCGGCGCCCCGTGACCCGGCCGTCTGTCCTGGCAACAAAACTAGAAGTAAATCTGTCGATACCCTCCGTGCTGTCGCACGACTACGCACGACACGGCCCACCTTGCAGAGAACGTGTTTGGCATGAGCCTGAAAATGATGGCATCTTTTCCTCTCAGAATTGTTTTATAGCATTCTACAATACTTCTGTCATCTACTCCTTGCAAGAAAGAAGCAACATTTTTCCCGCGGAAGAATGGTTATATATGTACTTGTGACCGAAATTTCAGTTATGACCTGAACTCTATATGTAGTATATAGCACCCTCTCCGTCCTTGCTGGTTTTCACTTCCGATTTATTATTGTAACTCGAGCGCAGTTGTGCTTAAGCGGAAATGATTTAAAAATGCCGTGTGTAGTATTAAACCATACAAGGGCGCGACGGACCATGGCGACCAGCTGGTGGCCAAGCTGAGAGAAGGTATACTAGTTGGTCGTTAACAATTTTCGTGCCAGGCCGTGCACTAATGATTTAAACGTGCTTGCCTCAATTTGCACTAAGAATCATCATATGCATGCCTATATAAAATGTAAATCCATCGCAAAGAAAAATGTAAAGGATATGATGCTCTTTTTTTATATATGTTGCGCAGAGATGCCCATTGCAAGCAAGAGATCTTTGCAGCGGTTCTTCCAAAAGCGCAGGGAGAGGTACGCAAACACTCCAATCGATCATCCTTCCCTCCCTGTCAAACTCTCGCGCGCGCACGCAATTAGTTGATCCTTTTTCCGAGCAATTGGTTAATCATGTTTATGTTTCTGTAGTTTTCAAACACTTTGTATGCGTACGTGTATTTGTTTGTCCTATAAACCATGTTTAAATGAACCTGTCTCATCTCCTGCTCCAAACTTTCCAAAGGGTTACATACACAGCTAATATTCACGGCGCCGAGCTTTACTCTTGAACTGGTCCATGGTTGCTGCTGTTAGTACACAACCATTTAGAGCACAGGCGGCGTGAAGCACGTTCGAATTGACCAAATCATACAGCGGCAACAACGATTTTTCAATTGATTCTCGGAATTGACGAGATGAGCCTAGAGCACTTGTTTATCCCATCTCGGCGCCCCGTGACCCGGCCGTCTGTCCTGGCAACAAAACTAGAAGTAAATCTGTCGATACCCTCCGTGCTGTCGCACGACTACGCACGACACGGCCCACCTTGCAGAGAACGTGTTTGGCATGAGCCTGAAAATGATGGCATCTTTTCCTCTCAGAATTGTTTTATAGCATTCTACAATACTTCTGTCATCTACTCCTTGCAAGAAAGAAGCAACATTTTTCCCGCGGAAGAATGGTTATATATGTACTTGTGACCGAAATTTCAGTTATGACCTGAACTCTATATGTAGTATATAGCACCCTCTCCGTCCTTGCTGGTTTTCACTTCCGATTTATTATTGTAACTCGAGCGCAGTTGTGCTTAAGCGGAAATGATTTAAAAATGCCGTGTGTAGTATTAAACCATACCCATAAACCATCCAAATCAATAATGGAATGTGTAAACACATGTGCTGAAATTCGTCTCGTGATGTGCAGGGTGTACAGGCCCTGATCAGCAGTCATGGCTGGACTCCGAAGATGACTCAGTTATGCAGTGCTATTGATGGATCTTGGTCTTGTGTACATTTTTCAGGATGGATATTAATCGTAGTGCAACCCTGGTTATTTCTGTGAACTTTTCAAAAACCATAAGCTTCGCGTTAATCAGTATATGATGTCTATTTTTATTCGTGATGTTTTTGTCATGCTGTTGAGAGGCTTTTTTCGCGGAGGTAGTTGGGCTGGGCTTCTTGACTGGTCAATGGGCCTTAAGAAGCCCAATAGGCTGCTTATTCTGCAGCCCGTTGCAGTTTTCCAGTCCGCCCAGCTGAAAATTTCTTTCTGACGAGTTCCCTGACGAGAAGGTAGTACAAGGGGTTTCGGTCAGATATCAACGTTTCGTCGCTTTGGAGCTCTGTGCAGGTAGCACCAAATCTGATTATTGCTGTTGATACTATCATTAGTCACTGGAGTGGAGAGAACGATCACGGAAGAGACTACGCGGCCGCGTGGACGCGTGTGAGGTCCAGCTCACTGCACATTCCGAGCTGCTAAGTTTTATTTGGAACGAACCAACACGGGACGTTACGTCCACATTGGAGTGTATTGGAGCGAACCAACTTGCTCGAGTAATAAGATGAAGAAATGTGTGTGCACGCGGACGAAGGAACAAACCAACGAACAGGGAGTGTCGGCAGTGAGAGGGAGAGGAGGAGGAACCGAGGAGGGAGGCAGCAGCGATCAGGAAAAGGGTATTGTGTCGCGGGCGGGCGCGTGGAATTTACCTGGCGTGAGCTTACAGCGACGCCACACCGCACCGGAAGTCCACACGCGCACCAACCCTCCTCTCCTCTCTCCCTCTCTCTCTCACCTGACCCCGCACGCAGCTCCTGCTCCAGTCGCCTCCGCTTCTCGATCCCCGTCACGCCGCGTTCCCCCCCTCCATCGGCCCGGGCGCCGCGGCGGCCGGCGCCCCCTCTTCCTTGTAGTGGCGGCCGGCGAGACAGGTGAGGTGAGCTCCACGCGCCCCTTCCCCAACCGCACCTCTCCTTTTTTTTTTCCCGGTCGCTCCCAGCCGGCGAGTTCTAGAACCTCAACCTGTCGGCGCGGTGCGGCTGGTGGTGGTCTCTCTGTAGGCAGGCGCCCCACCTTCGTCCCCTCGTCTCCAGCCTTTGGAATGTGGTTCCCGACGGAAGTTGCCGCCGGCGCTGCTCGGTAGGGGGGCGAGAATCCCTTGCAGGCCAGTACAAGATGTGGATCGGCTCGTAGAGTTCTAGGTTAGGAGACAGACGCCAATGTTCCACTCTTGAGCACGCGCTTCAGCTTCCCCCCACTTTAGCAATTCCCCTGGGTAGCCGTAAGGATCGATCGGCTTAATCGAAGGAGGCTTTCAAGTAGGGGCTTCATTAACTGGATTCCATTGATAAAAAAAAAATGCTCTACGTTTTGTTCGGAAAACTGCGTCATTGTTTGGATTCCATAAAAGAAAAAGAAAAAACATTCTGTGCTCAGGAATCCGAAGTTGCATCTGACCCGCATACTGTTCATGTTTCCTTGTGCTTTCTTCACGGATCTGAATGCCCATGAAAACGTCCAGTAAACTCAACCTAGGCAGCCAAAGTACAATGCATCGACGAACCATGTAATTATGAAAACTTAGGCGCCTTTAGCATCTTGCTTGAAAGTAGAAAAGTGTCAGGAAAAGGTTAGGACCTAGGAACATGTATAATTTGGCTTTAAGCCTCTATTGCAGTCTGTTCCCCTACACATTGGAACATCTACACAACACAGTGATTTATCGGCATTACTTGATTACTCTAATTTTGTGATTGCAGCATCGAGGATGTCTTACCGGTTCTATTAATGGTTGGCCCAAAAGTTTGCACAATCTTCCGCAGATTTTATTTCATCTCCGTAGTTAGTAGCAACCAATTTCGTCTCAGAGGAGCACCAGGATAACTTCAGAGGTACCTTTTTTTTTTCTCTCCCTGGCTACCTTACTTTGTTTCCGATTAATATCTTTGGATGCAGAACTGAGTCATACTTATGATTGTTTTGGTCAAATTCTGATGCTTGTGATCGTCGCAGTTCCAGTAAACCATGGGTGGATTTTGCTGCTGCTTTTGCAACGAAGATTTCGAGGAGTATGTCCATCCGAGCAACCCGATCTATAGGCAGTGCATATGCTTGAGGAATATTTTCCACAACATTTTTGGCGGGGTAACATGATCTTTCTCTATCTTGTACACTCTAGCTAACTGTTCCAATTATAACCAATCATATTATGTGGATTTTGTTACTCCTGTTGTCCATTTTACTGCTGGCAGTAGCATGTTGATCTCATCCTGTCCTTGACTGGACTGCCAGTGATGATTTATAGTCATGCAGTAGTTAAATTTGCTTCTCTCTTCCGTCAAGAGATTTTGTATGCTGGCCTAGATGCATTGGTCTTATAAATTGCATGGCACTATTCCTTTTCTCGGGTATTAGATTGAAGCACTAATAGGTGATGGCTATTGGCTAAAGGAAATAATGTCTTATCAAACGTGTAAATAGCATTCTGAAAACTAGTTTTTGCTTACAAAGGGAAACACATGAGTGAGTGACAGGGTTGGACTTTAACATGGCTAGATAATAGATAGACCCAGGGGCGTTTTTATGAGTGTTGTTGTAGAGAGGAATGATGTGCTCGTAATGAATGAATCATATGCTTTACATTTTTGTCAATCGGGTATGTTGATTTTGATATCCAATCTATTCTGACTCTAGCTTTCCAATTCATTGTTCTTTGTAGTATACTGCAACATTCCAGAGGCTTGAGTCTAGGCCAAGCAACCCAGCCCATGGTGCTGCTTCCCTGGGATCCAGCAATCAAAATGCCAGCATAACTGACAATTCGCTAGCTGAAACTTTTCAACTTGTTTCTAGACCGCTCCCATATGATACTGATCCTAGATATGCCCGCGTTCAAAGAGAGGGATTGGTATCAAGGCGTGAGAAGTCTGTAAATCTCACGCAAGAAGAGTCACTAGCTCTCAGACGAAATGGCAGCAGTTCTGCTATTGAGCATTTAACTTCTCAGAAGAAACGAAGCAGCACTGATACTGAGTCTGACTGTAAAGTTCGTCGCTCTGAATCAACCAAGAGTTTATCTGCAAAAGCATACAGCAGCAGCTATGCAGGTGTGACTTCAGAAGATGAGGACGTCTGTCCTACTTGCCTGGAAGGTTTGCATTCTTGTAGCTTTGTCTAAATATAGAGGGTTTATCGTGGCATTTGAATGTTTTCTCACCATTTCTGTTAAACATGTTGCAGAATATACCCCAGACAACCCGAAAATCATTACTAAATGTTGTCATAGTTTTCATCTTGGTTGTATTTATGAATGGATGGAGAGAAGTGATACTTGTCCAATTTGTGGGAAGGTAAATATCATAATTGCTACTCTCTCCGTCTCTAATTATATGACGCCATTGACTTTTTTCTTGAACTTTAACCAACAATATATAGCTAAATAATTACTTACCTAATATAAAATGAATAACATTATATCTATCATCAAAAGTACTATAAAGTTAACTTATCATTTAGTTGTTTGCACAAATATTTATAGGTAAGACAAATGGTCAAAGTAACGAAAAAGTTAACGGTGTCATATAGTATTAAAAAACGAAGGGAGTATTCTCATACTGTGTATTCATCCGTTCTCATCTATGCCAGTGATCCCTTTTTTATCCTATCTTTTTTTTTATGTGTGGAACTAATGATTTCCTTTTTTTATGCAGGAAATGGAGTTTTGCGAGAGTCCATGATATGCTTTCATCTTTGATGCTCGTCACATCAGGGAAGGGAAACGAGTCTGCGGTATGGGATGTTGGTGAATTGTAAATAATAGTTATGTGATGTCCAAACAGATCTCTTTCTTGAGATCAGTTTCTTACATGTACTATTACGATCTATTATCTACTACTAAAATTCGTCCTAGAATTGGCTTGTCTGTTTTTGTAATATTTTCAAGTGGCGGGTCTGGCAATGCGGAAGATCGCAAATACCCGATATTAATGATTGATTTAGCCAATCTCATGATGCATTTTACTGAAGTGCGTAAAAGTGGTATAATCTTACTCCCATGCTTGCTTAAAGACCCAGAAACCTAGTTCCTTCGAAAATCACAATACGTGTATGAAATAACTTTCCAAGATAAAAATGCCAAAACCAAACAAAGGCAAGGACTCAATAACTTGCTCAAAATTATTTATTGTATAGCGCATAGCAGTTACAAGCCCCATTGATTAACCAAGACAACGCGGCAAGCCTAGAATACAAAGCTGATTCAGAAAATTGGGAGCAACGGAACGTCACAACTCACAAAACTAAGAGCAGCGAGCTAGCATTTATTTAGTAATCGTTCACCTGCCGGTACCGGACATTTCAGTTCATTTTTGAGCCTACACATTTGCCGTCTTGAGGGTGTTGCCCTTCTCCTCCAGGCTGACAAGCAGACTGTCAAAGCTCTTCTTGAAGGAGTCCACACCTTCCAGCTCAAGCTGCTTGCCGACCTCACCCCAATTGATACCCAGTTGCATCAACTGTCCTTGAAATAGTGCCATGGTCAATGAATGCCTGCAGAGCTTGGTCGGGCATCGTGTTGACCTGAAAATGAGTAGAATAGCATGTGTTAGGCATCACTTAAAATATGTAGCCTATTTTCTGGTGCTAAAAGAGTGCATATCTATGATCGAGCGAAGGTTCGATTATGGAAACTCGTCATGCAAACATACCGTGTCAGGTCCAATGAGACTGTCCACATAAAGGGTGTCAGGGTAAGCAGGGTTCTTGACACCGGTGGATGCCCACAACAACCTCTGCTTCTTGGCACCTTTCTTGGCCAAAGCTTCCCACCTCGGGCCAGAGAATTTCTTTTGGTAGAGCTGATTTGCTAGTTTCGCCTGTGCTACAGCAGCCTGGAACGAAAGAGGGCTGTTATGTTGCGTGCTTTGACAATAATTTAGAAAGCCCTAATTTTAGGAGGCAAGTAAATTCCAGTTTTCTTTACCTTTCCTCTCAGGGCAAGTGCCTCGGGTGTTCCAATCTTCTCGAGCATTTTGTCAATAAGAGAGTCAACTCGGCTGACAAAGAAGGATGCTACACTGGTCACACGTGATAAGTCGCTCAAACCAGAAGCCTCGAGCCCATCAAGGTAAGCATCAATCACAGCCTCATATCTTGCAATTGAGAAAATAAGCTGAAGAAGTAGCAATGGATATCTGATCAATCAAGCTTATCACAGCAGTTCAACTATACACAATGTTTACCACAACAATTCATAGTCATAAGCATCCAAATAGACCCGCAAAAGAAAACAATGGGCATATGATTTCAGTATAAAAGGAGTTGACAATGGCAAAGCAGAACCCATCACTTACGGTGACATTGACGCTTATGCCGTTAGAGATCACTTCACGGATTGAAGGAACACATTCTGCAGTAGCAGGGATCTTTATGTAGACATTTGGGCGGTTGACCACTTTGTGTAACCATTTTGCAGCTTCGACAGTTCCCTGAGTGTCATTAGCCAACCTTGGAGACACCTCAACAGAGACATACCCATCAGCACCATCCGTCTCATTGTAGATAGGCTCGAAAAGTTTGCACGCGTCTTGGATATCCTTGATAACGAGTTCCCAGTAAGCGCTCTCTGCATCCTTTCCAGCTGAAATGAGCTGTTTGAACTGATCATCATACGCGCTGGACGATGAAATGGCTTTCTGGAAAATCTGTAATGTGTCAAAGACATTGTCAGGTCTCAGAAATGGGGAAGCAAATACACAAATCTAAGATACAGTATTGCGCATGGACAAGATGTCAATGGAGGATTACCGTAGGGTTGCTGGTGACTCCACGAACACCGCTGGCAATAAGGGGAAGCAAATCGGTGACAGGACGGCAGAGGTTGTCGTACCACGGGGACAGACCCTGAAGCTCATAGAGATCGTGAAGCCTGGTCCTCTTGGTCGGGGCACCGTTCCCTTCCTTGGCAGAAGCCATCGCACTGAAAATTCACTTGTCACACATTAAGGTCATGCTCCCATGCGAACTGAATCACAAACAAATGTCCTAATTGATTTGCACTGTGTTAGGTAGAGACGAAAGACGATATATGGCCAATTCATGATTTCAACGATGTAAGCCTACCCGGATGTATGGAATTCTGCTGCTAATGTCCAGTGCAGCAGCAAGTTGGCGAGACCACGAAAGCGTGCAGCCGTGCCGAAGAAGGTACTGGCACGGCACCTAAATAGCAATTGTGTTGGCCACTCCACACGAATCCCGCAGCCGCACGGCTATTCGAGAAGCTGGTATGCCCCTCACCGTCCATTTCAGAATCGGACGGTCGCAAACGCGCACAAGGCTGGGCACTTTGACCATGACGGCCGCCGGATCCAAGCATCCCTATCGCCATATTTCAGGCAGTGCGGTGGGCTACGCTACGCTACGGCAACGCATCGACGCGGCAGAGCAACAACCGACGATGCAATCGAAGCTGATGTCGATCTCTTCTCCAGACTACACAGAGACTAGCAGCTCTAATCTAATCAGACCTCGCCAAAATCAATTGCCCACTCGAGCACACGCACCACCAATCAAGTTTCCGGATGAGAGGAAACGCAGGGGAGTAGAGGAAGAGGAGGGTGGCGTTACGCACATGATGGGGCTCCTGGCGCGGCCGGCGATGGAGACGCTGACCCGGCGCGGGGAGGGGGCGAAGGCGAGCGCGGCGGAGCGGACTCCCGCTGGCGGGAGCAGCGCCGCCGCCGCCGGCCCGGGCG
>LAPY01002327.1:27471-39203 GCA_000970635.1 Eragrostis tef
ATCTCTTGCACGCGGCATTCGTCTCTGGCAACCCGCCCGCCGCCGTCAGCTTCTGTGGCTACTACGCCTCCATAGACCTTCCCTTCCCGTTTGTAAGCTTCCGTTTTCCTCTTCATCTAGCTTTTTGAAGAAATTAACTTGTTTGTCTAGGAAGCCCGTGCGGTATGTTCTTCAATTGTTCGGTGAAATGCTAGCGAGGCTGCTTGTGTCTTTATTCCGACAAATGTGGAAGGCCTTGTGCTGCGATGTCTCTGGTTTCTTTAAAAAAACAAAAATGTGGGGACTAATTTCTATTTTATATTGGAGACCAAAATTTGGTCTGAGTTGTGACATTCTTAGAATTCCAGTGGGTAGTAGAATAGAAAGAAGTAAACGTTTTTGCCATATATGTAAGTCTAATATTGCATCTAGAACGCCCTTTGTAGTTTGTAGCGTAGAGCACATTTACTATACACACAATGTTTGCTTGGTATGTGGAGAATTGATATTTGTGGTTCCATTGTCCAATTGAACTTGACTGTAGGGAACCAGATTCAAATTGTATGAACTCAGTAATATAATTTATTAGAATACATTGTTTTGTTCGATACATTGGGAGTTTGGAACTTAATTGGTTCCCTTCTTACTGGACAAGCTAAAAATTACAGTTTGCCTATTGTGTAAAGTATGCGAGGTCTTCTGATGCTTACCCCTCATTTGCTCGAGCTGTAGGTGGTAAGTGATAATTCTTACAATGTTCTTCTAGTCTGTGATAAATTGTTTTGTCTGACACCCTGATTTTAAATCCCGTTATCTACCTTGAAATGGCATGCCATGCACATTTTTCCTAGGGAAACTAAAAAATCTGTAGGGAACCGGTGAATTCTTGCGCGCTACTAAATTTTTTCGAATATCTTATACGATATTGTGCTGTTGTTCTCCTTCGCTTTCTGTATTACCCCATGGTTATCGTGGCAGTATGTCACTTTATGCTTGATGCCTGCTGGTACTATTCCAGTATTCCTGCTTTTATTTAGTTTTTTTGTACAAAAGGGTCGCATAATCCTCCAAAACAGCCCTCTCAAGCTAATGCCACATTTTAGGAGGACCACTCGCTCTGTTGATTGCTAGAGGCTACTGAAACAATTAAAATTTTATATTTCAGTTTTGAAAAACGACATTAGCCAAATGATAATTTGGCTGGCTCGTGTTGGGATGCTTTCCACTTGGTCTAGTTTGATCTGATACCACATACACATTATTAGTTACAATACACTAATACAGTGAAGGGAGGCACCGATTGTTTTGAATATTTTCTTGTCAACATCACAATTGGATGAATACAACTCTTACTTGGAGTAACATCATAGCCACGAAACATCCAAATTATTGAACTTAGCATGCCATGTCATATGAAAATGTGCTACATCTACCCAGATGACCCCGTCATTGATTCTGATTTACTAACATTATTTGCAATTTCTGACAACTCTGTCCAGTATGTGCCATGGAAGCTGACATATGTGATCGTGACTGCACCAATGGCCATCACTAGGATAATAAATAGTACTATAGGTTTCTTACCCCACTGTCCCATAATCCCAAGTGCAAATGGGTAGAGGAGCACAAGAATCCACACGTTGAACACCATTCCAAGCAAAGCGTGTTGTGCCTGCTCTGTGAACAATCCCCAGGTTGCTGCCTTGCCTATTGCCAGTCCAACAGCTGCGACATTCACAACCAGAACTGCAATGGTTGGGAGTAGCAATGGCACCCACCTTACGACATACAAATCAGCGAACTTATCATTGGAGCAAGCCGCTGTCTGCTTTGAGGTGAGTCTGAAGTATATTCCCTTCCCTGTAATGAGCTTCAGTACCATGTACAACACTGCTGTTGGGTACACACCTGTCGAACCAATCATGTAAAACTGCTCATTGCGGCACCAATCCAGCAAGGTGATGCTTGCCCATTTCACTTCGAACATGCCAATCACGTGGATCATTGCAATGATGGTGATGAGATACATCATGTATGTGCCGAATGGTCTTTGGATGTAGAATTGCTCAGATATAAGCCACATCACTGGAAAGAGGTTATAGGCTAGGATGAATACCGTGACAATGGGATAGGTTGACATGTTGAGGTAAGCAATCCGCTGCACTGGGTGCATCCGACGACCTGCAAGGAATGCATTGCTGTGGGAGAAGAACATCTCAAGGGATCCTCCCGACCATCGTAAGATTTGGAGGAGACGCTCAGTGAGGTTGATTGGGGCAGTGCCACGAAATGCAGCTGGTTCCATGGAGCAATACATGGAACGCCATCCCTGACGATGCATGCGAAATCCGGTCACCACATCCTCTGTTGCGATGTTGTACACCCACCCAACATCTCTTCCCCATGAAGTGCCATCCTCATATGCACAAGTCATCATGGTAGTCAGCTCAGCATTGATGGACTCTTCAAACCACACTGACATGATAGACCGTTCTTGGTTTGCAGCATCTAGCATTGAATTTATGAATACTGATGATTTACCAAATTCTTTCATCTTGCCTATTACCTTGATGTTGTCTGCTCTCCATTGTGGTGGTTCCATGCCATATAGTGCGACACGGCGGAATAGACAACCAGTCCCAAGGTAGGAGGGCCCTTGTACACCATTGAGGGAGAGCATGGTACCATCAAAGAAGACTCGGTTGTGATTGGCATACCGATCTGTTGGATCGATATCATCAAAGCGTTGTGGAAATTGGACAAACGCGGTGTTTTGGCCAGCATTTGGGTCGAGCATAAAGCACATGGTAGCATAGAAAGCTTGTGAGTTGTTAATGTAGTGATCGCAATCAAAGTTGATGACAAAGGGTGCGTTGGAGAGTAAGGCAGAGACACGGAGCATAACATTCATGGCACCAGCCTTCTTTTGGTGGTTATAAGGAGGACGCTTCTCACGGGATAAGTAGACAAGCATGGGAAGACGCATGTCAATGTTTCTAAAGTCAAAAGGATTGTCAATGCTTGCCGACATTCCTAGCTGTGGTTTATGGCTTGGATGGTTTATTATGACCTGTCAAAGAGCATGTTAGTTCCAACCTTCTTGGTGTTGAATATGTTAAGAAAATCGGTTACAAAAGGGCATAACTCATACCTGAACAATTCCAGCATGCTGTCCTTTTCTGTGATTCTCTGCTTGCTCAATCCACGTGCCAGGCCACTGTGTCCCATCGGCCATCCAAGTTGCTTTTACACTATCTTCTTTTCTATTCTTGTTAATGTAAGCCTCGGATCTTTGGTGAATAGTGGTAAAAAGGGAGTCTATCCTGACCTTGAATTCTTCATATTCCCTGCGCACACGCCTCTGGTCACTCATGAACTCTTCTTGCACACTTCCCATGTATGGTTGCCTGTTTGCCCCAAAGTAGTTCTCCGGTGCTCTTGGCTCTATTTGGTGCTTTCGACAAAAGGGGACCCATAACTCAGCAAATTTTGCAACTTCAAACATTGCCTCATAATGGATCAACGACCCTCCATCGTCTGAAAGGTAGCATGCGTATTTCTCCACTGGGTAGTCAGTGGCAAGGATGGAGAGAATGGAGTTCACAGTGTACAATATGGGCTCATCCACCGGGTCGACGGTGGTGACAAAGATGTCGATGCCAGGCAGCTTGGATTCAGTCGAGGTGGAGGAACCGTACTTGTCTCTGATGGCGGTGAGGTCTGGAACACGTTTGATGGGGTTGAGCTTTGGGAGCTGGTTGAGGATCCATGAGAAGCCGAACCAGACGTCCCCAACCATGGACATGGTCCAGAGCCACACGCCGTCACGGTTTTTGTGCTTGATGCGCCAGATGAAGAATGCAATGATGGCGATCAATCGCACAAGAATCATGAATCTGCATGAACACGAAGGATAAAAACCCATTAGCATTTCTCTGGACAGTGGGAAAGCTCACACACAAGGCGCAGTGACCCTCACAAAACTCTTATCAGCATAATTGCCAAACTTCATTGTTTTACTATAAGCTGCACACGCAGACCTGTAAGGATGCAGGATGCTGCCCTTGACCTTGAATGTCCGGAACAGCACCGGCCGGCTGCCGTCACTGGCACCGGTTCCTGATACGTCCCGTTCCTCGACGGCCACCCAGACATCATCGTCATTGGCGTTGCTGATCCGCTTGGCCATGGGCGAGTCCGCGACAGTGCTGCTACGCCAGCTCTCCTCATCGCCAACAACGCCATTGCCGCTGGTAGGTTCGACGTGGAGGCTGGCATTGACCCTGCGAGTCACCACCGCCGCCATAGTGAACCTCCCACTTCTTCGTGTTGAGGTGGTCCTTGTGGAACGGGCACCACACCATTATATAAGGCAATAACCGATCAATGGTCTAGTGCAGGGAGGCGTGATATTCGTTTTCAGTATTATAACTGCATGGTCAAAATACTACAGCTGATTGCCGCAGCCATTGCTGCATACTTTTCCGTTCAGGCTAGTGCACCACAGCGATATCCTAGATAGAATACATAATACAACGGGCCAAAAGTCACCAGCTATAATAAATAATAGGTGACCAATTGGCATGTTTCAACTGGGATGACATTCTTTCTAAAAACTTGTACGCTACACTGCAGGTTACTAGATCAGAGTAACAGCTGGACAGAAAGGTACGGGAGAACAGTCCATTTTCCAAGTTAAGTTCTCCTAACCAGTCTGGTCTACGGATAGATGCCGTTATGCAGAGGAGCTGTTCCAGATTTCCCAGTTCCTGTGTAGCTGCGACAACTACAGAAAACCACGAGAGTTTCTGCAGAGACACAAGCGGAACACGACAAGCAAAGTGGTGGATCAATGTAGCTGTTGGTGTCAGAGGGAAAGGGAAAAGGCGGCGGGTCAAAGATAGAGTGGGCGACAACCCAACTCTCAGGCAGCACTAGCAGTCATGAGATCACTCAGATCAGCATCCATCCAGCCGCCGCCTGCTGCCATTGATGTTTCAGTGCGACCCCAGAAATCTGTTTTCTTGAAAGAATGTTACGAGCGTGAGTGTGAATCGTGCACTCATTGGCTAGAAACTGCTGTCGCCGTATATGTATTCTATCGAAATGTTATACGTTTGACCAATCAATATCTGTTGAATATTTAAGGTGGTCAGGTCAGAGAAGAACGGTGCAAGTTGCAACAGTCCTTAAACCAGAATACTACTTGCTTACGTCGACTTGGCAAATCTCTTAACCTGTCCAACTTCACATATTTCTATTTGGGATTTGCTCCTTCTCATGTGACTGAGATTTTGTAAATCGCTCAATCAAATTTTTAGAACATCCAAAATGTACACACAAAACATTTGTTTAGTGAAGCTGAAACATTTAGTCACTAGATGACTAAAATCTGGAACAATTTCTGATAACATCTTACGGAACAAATAGAATGCATGTGTGGAACATTGGTTTATTGAGGCTGGAACATTTTATTGTTAAAGCTGGAACATTTGTACAAATCAGCAGAACATTTTTCAAAAAAATAAATTTTGTTTGTACTAAATGTTTAAGCTTTAATAAAAAATGTTTCAGCTTCACAAAACAAATGTTCCATGTATACATTTTGATTGTTTCGAAAATATGACTGAGGGATTAGCAAAATCTCAGTCACCAGAGGAGGAGTCACACCCTTTCTATTTAGAGTAACCCATGTCTATATTTTTAGATATTTTCCTTTTGTAATGTTCTAAGTTTGTTGAAAGGATTAGAGTTTTCACTTCCTACCACACTACTTGCGTCTTTGAGGCACGTTGTAGAGGGGTTCATAGTTTCCATTCGTAATGTGCTTCTTAGATAGTTAGTGTAACGTCCCGTCTCTCTGAGGCCGGGCCCGCTTACGCCTGGCAGCTCTCTAGGACCTCTAGACTTCCCTCACAGACCAACACATGTCTTTTTTGCGCACTTTGTTCTCACTCATGCGCACCCGGGAATGACTTTCCGGTCGGTCACCCATCACTCCAGGCCAAGCACGCTTAATCTTGGAGTTCTTTTCAGATGGGCTTCCGGAAAAAAAGTTGCAACTTGTTGATATGAGTATTCTATCAATCCTATTAAGCTTTGGTCCAGGATGTCACAGTTAGATCTATATCTGTTTACCTTGTTGATCTGTATGCAACTGTCAATTTTGTATGTAGGCTTGTATTTGTCTGTATACCAAGTCAACATGGATTTTTTTTTTGCTTCCTGATTAGCACTGGTATTGTTCCTTTACAGTTTTGCATAATCTTGTGGCGAAAGTTTATACATTTTATACATTGTTACCGGTAGGGGTTAGGCGGAGCTCCACCTCCAGTTCATTTGTTTTTTTTAAAACTCCTATATTGTCTTTCTTTTCAAAAAAAAATAGAATTTATCAACTTGTGTAGAAACCAGAAGAAAATCTTAGCTAAAGAAGACTAAAATACACCAGACAAAATTAAACGAACAAGCAATTTTAGAGAGGAGAGGTCCTGTTTGGGCCTAATGAAGTCTTGATCTCTAACTCTTTGGTCCATTTATGTACATTCACTAGGGCGTTCATCTCCGGCAAACTCGCCGCTGCCGTCGGCTTCTGTGACTTTCGCGCCTCCATGGATGATAGACCTTTCCTTCCCGCATGTAAGCTTCCGTTTTGCTCTGCATCTAGATGTTGAAGAAATTAATTTATTTGTCTGGTGAGCCCGTGTTGCTCGTTATGTTCTTCAAGTGTTTGATGAAATTCTAGTGAGACTTGTGTGTTATTTTTCGGGAAACGTGGGTCTCCTGGTGATGAAATGTCTCTGGATTTACAGGGAAAAAATATGGGGATTAATTTCTATTTTATTGGAGGCCAAAATTTGATATGGGACGTGACGTTCTTAAAATCCTGTGGGTAGTGGAACAGAAAGACGTAAACATTAATTTTTGCCATATGCGTAAAGTCAGATATTGCATATAGAACGACCTTTATAGCTTAGGGCGTCCTTAGTCCTTACTACATACAAATGTTTTGCCCAGTATGTGGAAAATTGATAATTAAGGTTGCATTGCCCAATTAAACTTGATTGTACGGAACCAAACCAAACTTTATGAACTCAGTAATATACGTTATTAGAATACATTCTTTTAATCGATACATTGGAACATAATTGGTTCCCTGCATACTGCACAAGCTAAAAATTACAGTTTTCCTATTGTGTCAGCTAGATTGGAATAACATTACGTAGTAAGAAATGAAGAGCCACATAAATCATGCCAACAACTACAAAAACTAACGGAAGCAAGACCACAAGAATGATTGGTCTCTTTGCCCACCGTCCCATGATTGCTAGAGCAAACGGGTGAAGGAGCAACATGATCCACACATTGAACAGGAGGCCCAGCCCTGCGTGCCTCTTCTGTGCCGCCGTCCATACTCCCATGTACACCACTGCCTTGCCCATGGCCACGCCAATAGCACCAATATTAGCAACCAAAACAAACAATGTTGGAATCAGCATTGGCATCCATCGCATCTCATATAAGTCGGCAAACTTGTCATCGGTGTCAGCTGTTGTTTGCTTGGAAGTGACTCTGAAGTGGATACCCTTTTTTGTGAGAAGTTTCTTCGCCATGTGCAGCACTGCTGTCGGGTATGCACTCGTTGAGCCGATCATGAAGAACTGCTCGTTGCGCCAATAGTCCAGCCATGTGACACCCGCCCACTTTATCTCGAGCCAGCCGATCATGTGGATCATCATGATGATTACGAGAAGGTACACCACATACAGAGTGAATGGTCTCTGAATGTGTATTTCATCGGGGATGAGCCACATCACAGGACAGAGAGCATAAAGCAGAATGAAGACTGATGTTACCGGGTAGATTGTCATGTTGAGGTAGGAGACACGCTGAAGGATTTGGATCCGCTGGCCGCCGATCAGTGGGTTGTTGTGGGAAAAGAACATCTCTAGGGACCCGCCAGACCAACGAACAATTTGGTGAAGGCGCTCAGTTAGATTGATTGGTGCAGTACCACAAAATGCGCCATGATCCATTGTACAATACATTGAGCGCCATCCTTGCCCATGGATGCGAAATCCTGTCACTATGTCTTCTGTTGCTATGTTATAGATGTACCCAACACCCTTGCCCCAATCAGTACCTTTATCATACGACGCTGTCACAACCATCTCCATCTCGGCGACAAACGCGCCGTCAACTGGTGGTAGTGTGACTGATCTTTCTTTCTTTACAGCATGTGACACTGAGTCTAGGAAGGGTTTGGACTTTCCATACTTGTTCAATTTGGCTGGGATGCTAGTTGGTCTGCTGTGAGGTGGGTCAATTCCATAGAGTGCTATGCGAAGGAACATGCATCCAGTGCCAAGGTAAGATGGCCCTTGCAAGCCATTAAGGGCAAGCATTGTTCCATCAAAGAAGACACGGTTGTGGTTTCCATATCGATCTGAGGGGTCAACATTATTAAAGCGCTGGGGGAACTGAACAAATGCAATATTATCACCTTCACGTTGGTCCAGCATGAAGCAGACAGCTGCACGCAGAGCTTCAGAATTGTTGATGTAGTGGTCGCAGTCGAAGTTGATAATGAATTGTGCATTGGTGAGTAGAGCAGAGACTCTCAGTTGCGCATTCAGGGCACCTGCCTTCTTATTGTGGTCGTAGCTTGGAAGCTAGATTGGAATAACATTACGTAGTAAGAAATGAAGAGCCACATAAATCATGCCAACAACTACAAAAACTAACGGAAGCAAGACCACAAGAATGATTGGTCTCTTTGCCCACCGTCCCATGATTGCTAGAGCAAACGGGTGAAGGAGCAACATGATCCACACATTGAACAGGAGGCCCAGCCCTGCGTGCCTCTTCTGTGCCGCCGTCCATACTCCCATGTACACCACTGCCTTGCCCATGGCCACGCCAATAGCACCAATATTAGCAACCAAAACAAACAATGTTGGAATCAGCATTGGCATCCATCGCATCTCATATAAGTCGGCAAACTTGTCATCGGTGTCAGCTGTTGTTTGCTTGGAAGTGACTCTGAAGTGGATACCCTTTTTTGTGAGAAGTTTCTTCGCCATGTGCAGCACTGCTGTCGGGTATGCACTCGTTGAGCCGATCATGAAGAACTGCTCGTTGCGCCAATAGTCCAGCCATGTGACACCCGCCCACTTTATCTCGAGCCAGCCGATCATGTGGATCATCATGATGATTACGAGAAGGTACAACACATACAGAGTGAATGGTCTCTGAATGTGTATTTCATCGGGGATGAGCCACATCACAGGACAGAGAGCATAAAGCAGAATGAAGACTGATGTTACCGGGTAGATTGTCATGTTGAGGTAGGAGACACGCTGAAGGATTTGGATCCGCTGGCCGCCGATCAGTGGGTTGTTGTGGGAAAAGAACATCTCTAGGGACCCGCCAGACCAACGAACAATTTGGTGAAGGCGCTCAGTTAGATTGATTGGTGCAGTACCACAAAATGCGCCATGATCCATTGTACAATACATTGAGCGCCATCCTTGCCCATGGATGCGAAATCCTGTCACTATGTCTTCTGTTGCTATGTTATAGATGTACCCAACACCCTTGCCCCAATCAGTACCTTTATCATACGACGCTGTCACAACCATCTCCATCTCGGCGACAAACGCGCCGTCAACTGGTGGTAGTGTGACTGATCTTTCTTTCTTTACAGCATGTGACACTGAGTCTAGGAAGGGTTTGGACTTTCCATACTTGTTCAATTTGGCTGGGATGCTAGTTGGTCTGCTGTGAGGTGGGTCAATTCCATAGAGTGCTATGCGAAGGAACATGCATCCAGTGCCAAGGTAAGATGGCCCTTGCAAGCCATTAAGGGCAAGCATTGTTCCATCAAAGAAGACACGGTTGTGGTTTCCATATCGATCTGAGGGGTCAACATTATTAAAGCGCTGGGGGAACTGAACAAATGCAATATTATCACCTTCACGTTGGTCCAGCATGAAGCAGACAGCTGCACGCAGAGCTTCAGAATTGTTGATGTAGTGGTCGCAGTCGAAGTTGATAATGAATTGTGCATTGGTGAGTAGAGCAGAGACTCTCAGTTGCGCATTCAGGGCACCTGCCTTCTTATTGTGGTCGTAGCTTGGAATCTTTTCACGAGAGACATACACAAGCATAGGTAAGCGAACGCCTGTTTCGCCAATGTTGGGATTATTTCCGGCATTCACTTCTGGACAGTGATGATGTCCACGGCTTGGATGGTCCAATACAACCTGTCAACGGAATTGAGTTATCAGTGGAATTTCATTGTAGCGACAACAATATCCACAAGTCTGAATATTCCAAAGGTAAATATTCATGAAAAAGGTTGTATGCATTATGCACTTATGAGGGATAAATGACCATACACTGAAATTTTAATACCTCAACAATTCCTGCATGATGTTCTTTTCTGTGATTTTCAATTGGATCAATCCATGCGCCTGGCCATTCCGTTCCATCAGCCATCCAAGTAGCCTTTACATCTCCTTCTGAAGTTTCCATGCTATTGTAGCCACCTGATCGCTTGCAGATAGTATCAGAGAGATTAGCCAAGCGCATCTTGAAATCATCAAACTCCGTCCGCACCCTCTTGTACTCATTCATGAACCCCTCAGGTCCTTGTCCACTTAGTGGTGGCGGTTCCAGCTCAAAATAGCTTTCTGGTGCTCTTGGCTCAATGCAATGTTTGCGGCAGAATGGAACCCACACAGTTGCAAATTTTGCAACCTCAACCAACGCTTCATAAAGGATCAATGACCCGCTGTCATCCGAGACATAGCAAGCTAATCTGTCAATCGGGTAGTCAGCAGCGAGGATGGAGAGGACTGAGTTCATGGTACCGAGTATTGGCTCATTGACAGGGTCTGCTGTGGTGACGAAGACGTCAATGCCAGGAAGCTTTGAGGTTCCGTCAGGGAGGTCATAATGGCGCTTGAGGGCAGTGAGGTCAGGTATGGTCTTGATAGGGTTGAATTTGGGGAGCTGGTTGAGGAGCCAGGAGAATCCGAACCAGGCGTCCCCAACCACAGACATTGTCCAGAACCACATGACGTTTGAGTTGTTGTGCCTGATGCGCCAGGCGAAGAATAGGACGACGGCGATTAAGCGTACCAAGATCAATGCCCTGTAAAAGCAGAATCTTCCATCAGATGTTGTCAAAGAATTTCAAAATCTGATAATGGCGAAGATGTCATCAAGTCTTCTAATTGAAATGCAAGTGACGAAGTGAATGCTAATAATTATGTCGTACGGATAATAAGAGTATTAATTTTAAACTCATCTAGGATCCTGTGAATGCCACTAAAAGCCAAAGTCAATTCTGGAATATGGGTCTGTGTGGATGCAGAAAATCGATTCTGCAGATCCAGATGAATTCTAATAAGAAATTTCAGAGAACGTAGAGCTGTCAAGGAAGTAACACTATTGTTAGTTGCTCCCTCTGCTTTTATTTTATTGACGTTGATTAGTGCAAATTTGAAGTAACCATTGTCGACAAAACAAGAAACCAGTGGGAGTCTCTATCTATCTAGCTTCTGATGCAGCTTGCTTGTACGATGTTTGACATCATACAGTAAGAAATTTAGTTTTAAGCTGAAAGCTAATGGTTACCTGTACAGGTGCAGGATGGCGCCCTTGAGCTTGTACGTCCGGAACAGCAGCGGCCGCCCGTCCTCTCCGCCGCACTCCTCCGCCGCGCGCCACTCCGCCACGTCGGCAGC
>LAPY01002327.1:45310-58589 GCA_000970635.1 Eragrostis tef
CGGCGGCCGACGCCGGTGAAGCCATGCCTGGTCAGAAGCAGCCTTTTCCTCGATCCTAGAAGGCAAGTGTAAGGTGGGGACACCGAGACTTTGCCAGGGCTATGCGACACGACGAGAACAGAGAGGAGCTGTGAATATATAGGAGATACGAAGGGTGGTCGAAGCAGAAAACAACAGGGGAAATGCATCCTTATCTGCGTGCGAGTGCAATCGATGAAATCCAGCGGTGTGCGTCAGACCAACTAGGCAACAACCATGCATGTAGAAAACGTCGGGAGCTGTTGTGCAACTGGGTGCTGGAGCTCTATGTGTCAGCCAAGTTCGTGACAGCTACGTTAATAACCAGCTTGCAGCTGATTGATTAGTGCAACAGTAATAAGTTCGCGTTGCTGCCTGGGCATGTTCTCTAGTAGGCTTCTTTTCAGATCTGAGATGTTGGTAGCCGGTCAGTGCAAGTTGACACATGCTTCCTGTATTAGTTTATAATGCCGCCGTTGTCTTCCATCCTGCACGACGACATTGTCAAATTTTATAATCAGACGTCGTCTTGCAGTGTTTGAGATAGTTTCTAAGCAAACAGGAGGGGGCTAAATCGTCCCTACCGGTTAGTTTATATATTGAAAAAGGAAAAAAAAAACATCTTTTGAAAAAAAAAACTAAGTCTTTACATCAAAGGGAAACAAAGCAAAAAGAAGGAAACAGCAAAATAATTCTAAGGTTTTCTATCCATGTTGCATCTGAGCTTGTATACTTGGTTTGGTTTTATGGATAACTATGCCAAACTCATACCTGAACTTAAACTGACAGGTTGACAGGAGCGTGACTTCATTGTCGCAGATAAAGTTATTTCTGATATAGTCCATATGCTTCAGCTGAGAAGGATGATGATATTTCCTTGAAGAACAGGTGTCTAGGGACATTTCGAAGCATTTCCAGGATTTGCAAAGGAGTCATTTGAGCAGAAACCTGTGGTTCGTACAGTGGCCCTTGCATCTTTTGCAAATCGTAAGTAGCAAGCTCTCTAATTTTCTAGAGCAATTCTTTTGATTGTTGATTGCAGAAAAAGGCTACAATTTCATGAATACCAGTTAATGAGGAGAATCGAAGTACATATATATAGTGAAGATGTATGATTAAAGAGTCAGAGATACGGCAGATGCTCAGCACAAGTGAGGACTCATCACTTGATGTAGGTTGAGTGCGGCGGGTAGCACAACCTAAATCCGCGGTTCAATCAAAGTAAGAAAAAAATTGTCTTCATATATACTACTAGTATTTTAGCTGCAAATGTTTGCGACTATGGAATTGATCACGCCGCTCACATTTGCATTAGTACGTACCTTCTATGCTTCGGTTGGTGCACAATTTTTTTTTAATACAGCAGGACATAAAATGCGGCTCCTCACTTCATTAAAATGAGACTAAGTTCAAACACCATGTTACTCTATAGTAAAATATAGGCCTAAAATATATCTGGGCAGGATACAGCTTTCAAATAAAATAATCAAAGTTCGAAACCATGTGACGACATGCCGACTACTGTAGATTTGCCATTATTGTTGCGACCTTTTCATTTAAATCTGTGCTGTATGGCCATTAGGGTAATCTTTTCATGTGCGTCCACAGTGCCAGTCTTTCAAGTTGAGTTCTTTCACTTGCTTAATGTGCCTTTACATTTAGTCCTTGACTATTGGTTACAATCTTTTACGCATTTACACAGATCTTTGATTATCTAGACTCCGATCCACAACTCATACTGAAAAGCAACATCATTATTCCTATTTTTTCCATAAAGCACAAAACAGGTGGACAAACAATATCCAGACTAATATTGAGAAATGGGCTGACACTTTCCACAGGGTGCCTATTTCGTACAAAAAAAGAATATTATGTCTTCTATTTTGACACGATACACGAGAGGGAGCTATCTTCCCAGACCGCGTGTGATCTTATCGTTAGGATATTTTTTATTGGTGTTTCTTCTTTGAAAAGTACTGATGGTATCATTAATTTTTTTACTCTTGTATAAACTTCTTTATTTGTTTGATTAGGTTATTTAGTTCATATTATATGAAAACCTTTTTTGTGACCTGATTTCTTTAATGCTCAACGATTCATTTAACTTGACATAAGAAAATGTTATGTGTTAGTTTTCAGATCATCTAAATAGCTATACATTTTAGATTACAATTATTTTATCTGGGTGTTATAATTGTTTTCTGTAATTTCCAAGGAATGTGAACGTAAATAAAAAAAATTAGGCATGAGATCGTCTAGCAACATTCAAACTTTCCGTTAGTGAAGTTAGATTAAATATTTTAAACTTGAACATTAAAATAGGCAAATTTTTCTGAAGTACACAGTAAAAAAGTTAAAATTAATTGTTAAATGGTCAAAGTGTATCACCGACAGTTGTCAAAGTTTCGTAGTGTGTTTGATAGTGTGCTGTGGGTAATTTCACGCTTTCTTACTGTGCTCCAGACCAATTTGCCTTAAAAATATTTTCAAATCTCCATAGAAACTCCAATGTTGTATGGAGCTAGTTCCCTTATATTTAGATAATTTTCCATGGAAATTGTTAGGAAATCAGAGGCCGATTCTGTTAATTATTAGTTTCATGACATAACTTTTTTGCTAGCAGTTCATGATATATAGTATTGTCTCGGGAGTTGTTTGGCTCCCAGCCTCACTTTGTCACGCCAAGGTGTGGCTCGCCACAATGTGTGACGGACAAAATCCACGCCACAGTCCGTGTGTAGAAAAAGTGTTGCGGCCACTGTTTTGGGTGGCAAGCAAGCAACAACAAAAGAACTGTGGCAACCATAGGTGTGGCTTGACGGGTAGTGGCCGCGAGCCAATCACCTTCTCAGTATAAAACATCTAAGAGTGAGACTTGTATTTTTTGTATAATTTATTTACAGAAGCTGTCACATTTTCTTTGGAGTTTATTTTCTTTCCTCCTTCATAATTCTATTTTTTTTTTCTCGAATAGATTATCCTCTAGGATCTAGAGTTCTTGCCATTTCTTCTCTCCATTATTAATCCTACGCATGGTCCTCTACGCGTGACCTCATTCCTATCTTGTTGCCAGCCTCATTCTTGACCAATGCCGTCGTCTTTGTAGGCTGCAAACATTATACATTAGCTTGGCCGGCTCTAAGCCATGGTCTTAAGTGCGACGGCTTATGGCCCATCTAAGGAAGGTCTCCAAAATTGCGACGGCTTATGGCCTATCTAAGGAAGGTCTCCAAAATTTCGTATACATATATGCACGTAGGTATACATCCCACAGTGTCTTGTTCAGCACAAACAGGGTGAAACAATTTTGCTTTAGGGCCAAACCCGGCTGCCCAAAAACAATCCACGTGTACTTCTCTTCACATTGGATCCTAGGTTGATTGCCTTCTTACCTTAAGGCCCCAATGTTGAGTTTGTCCCGGGGACTTCGAAAATATAAAGCACGGCCTAGACAATATATCTAGGACTGGACTACTAGCACGGTCCAGCTCGTTAGTATTAAGGATCCAACTTGGCTTATCTTAACGAGCTAGAATGATGGCTCGGCTCAGCTCATTCAGCTTGCAAGCTGTCACATTTTGGCTGGCGAGCTGTATATTAATGCGATTAATGTAAAGCTAGAGATGTTATGTGTAAAACATAGAATAAGCGGAGATTGTGCAAGCACCCACACTCTGGCACCAAGGCACGGGCGCATGACTTGAGGTCGGCCAAACTAAGAAACATTTCAGATGCAAGGTCATGTGAACCTCCTCCATCCTCGTCACAGTTGATGTTGAGAAGGCAAAGAATCTCAAGACACTTTTATGTTCTTTTGAAAAATTTTCTGGTCCCAATATTAACTTCTGTATAAGAGTGAAATCTTATATCAAGGTAGCTCAAGAATGTGAACAAGAATTACCAGGTAGATAAGCCTATGCATTGTGATACCTCTTGACCGGTTGACCTTGATGAATTGTTCCACTTCTAAAACTTCAAGAGCTAGTTTGTTTTCTTTTCAGGTAGCACAGAACTGCTACAATGTATATTAGTCACGTGGAAATTCATTTAGTAGCAGGTGAAATAAGCCTAGCTCAAAGCAACGGCTGCGGCATTAGTTGCTCAAGGGGTGTATTTTCTTTTACCCTTTATAATCCATAGTGCTCTATTGAGCGGTATTGTATGAATATAGTATATCACTATCAAGAAAGAATACCATTTTAATTTGATGCAATGGATCATTATTATTGGTAGGCTGGCAACTACAAAAGAAATTTCCTTGTTGCTACATGACCTAGAACGGAATAATACCCCCAAGTAAGATATGGAGACCTACATACAAAAGGGCAACGAGTACAAAGATAACCGGCAACAGGACTACAAGGATGATAGGCCTCTTTGCCCACCGTCCCATGATTGCCAATGCAAACGGATAGAGGAGAGACATAACCCATAAGTTGAACATCAAACCCATCGCGGCATGCTTTTTCTGTGAGGACGTCCATACGTCAAAGTATACCACAATTTTGCCCAGGGCTACACCAATGGCACCAGCATTCAAAATCAAAACTAGCAGCGATGGAAAAAGCATTGGCACCCATCTAAAATCATATAGGTCGGCAAACTTATCGTTGCTTTCAGCACTTGTTTGCTTGGAAGTGACCCTGAAATGTATTCCCTTCTTTGTTAGGAGGTTCACAACCATGTGAAGCACGGCTGCTGGGTATGCGCTTGTTGAGCCGATCATGAAGAATTGTTCATTGCGCCAATAGTCCAGCCATGTAATCCCAGCCCACTTTATCTCCAACCAACCAATCACGTGAATCATTGCGATGATTACTAGTAGGTATTCGACATATCTAGTGAATGGTCTCTGGATATATACCTCATCAGGGATAAGCCACATCACAGGGCTAAGGGCATAGATTAGGATGAAGACAGATGTCACCGGGTACACTGTCATGTTGAGGTAGGAGACACGTTGAAGAAGTCGTAGCCGCTTGCCGCCAATGAATGGGTTGTTGTGGGAGAAGAACATCTCTAGAGAACCCCCAGACCAACGAAGAATTTGATGGAGACGCTCAGTGAGGTTAATTGGTGCAGTGCCACGGAACGCATCATGCTCCATTATACAATACATAGAGCCCCAACCCTGTCCGTGGATGCGAAAACCTGTCACTATATCTTCTGTGGCTATATCATAGATGTACCCTACACCCTTTCCCCAGTCAGTCCCTTTGTCAAAAGCACATGACACAACCCTCTCTAATTCAGCAAACAATGTTTCATCAAGTGGTGGTGGTGTGGTGGACCTTTCTTGCTTTAAGGCTTTTGACACTGAGTCTAGCAAGAGTGTGGAGTTACCAAACTTGTTTGCTACGGGTGTGATGTTAGTTGGTTTGCAATGGGGCGGGTCAATGCCATAGAGTGCCAAGCGACGGAACATGCAACCGGTGCCAAGGTATGAGGGCCCTTGCAAGCCATTGAGGGCAAGCATTGTCCCATCGAAGAAGACACGATTGTGGTTGCCATAGCGATCTGTTGGATCAACATTGTCAAAGCGCTGTGGGAACTGAACAAAGCCAGTGTTACCACCATCTCGTTGATCTAGCATGAAGCAGACAGCTGCGCGTAGTGCTTGAGAATTGTTGATGTAGTGGTCACAGTCGAAGTTGATGATGAGTTGCCCATTTGAGAGGAGAGCAGAGGCACGCAGTTGTGCATTCAAGGCACCTGCCTTCTTATTGTGGTCATAGCTTGGATTCTTCTCCCGAGAGACATAGACAAGCATTGGGAGGTGCTCGTCCGTTGCATTGATGCTGGGACTGCTTTCATCATTCGATTGTGAACAATGATGCTGCCCACGGCTTGGATGACCCAGCACAACCTGTTAAAGAAGGAATCAAACCATCAATGCACTAAGGCCCTGTTCGTTTCCTCATAAACTAAAGTTTAGTCCGAAGAATCTTGTTATTTAGAAGCATTAAATAAAGTATAATGACAAAACTTTTTTAGCAGATGAGTCCTAATTTCGAGATGAATCCAATGAGCCTAATTAATCTATGTTTGCTACAGTGATGCTACTGTAACCATCGCCTAATCATGGCTTAATAACAGCTTATTTACCCTCATTAGATTCGTCTCGTAAATTAGCTCAGGGTTCTGTAATTAGTTTTATAATTATACTTTTTTTGAATACCTTTAAATTCAAAGATTCTCTGTCTTAATTAAACTTTAGTCCTAAACGAATCGAACATGCCCTAAGTTATTGTAACACAACTTCATAATACAATATTATACGGCACAATTGAAGTCCTATATAAAGATGAAAGTAGGTTGCACGTTTGCCTTAGTTATCGTACTTATTAAAATGTCAGTAACCGGTAATCTGAAGTGTAGTACCTTTGCAATTCCAGCATGGTGTCCTTTTCTATGATTTTCTTTTGGATCAATCCACGTGCCCGGCCACTGCGTCCCATTCCCCATCCAAGTTGCCTTTTGATCTCCTTCTGCAGCTTCCATGCTGTTGTACAGATCAGATCTCTTGCGGATGGTATCTGCGAGCTTGTCCAAGCGCGCCTTGAATTCATCATATTCCAACTGCACCCTCCTATAATCATTCAAGAAGTCCAACGTTGCTTTTCCAGCTTGCGGCGGTGCCACATGCTCGAAATAGCTTTCTGGTGCTCTCGGCTCAATGCTATACTTGCGGCAGAATGGAACCCACAGCGGCGCAAACTTTCCTGCCTCGACCAGAGCCTCGTAGAGCATCAGCGCCCCACTATCATCCGAGAGATAGCAGGAGAGTCGATCGACCGGGTAATCGACCGCGAGGATGGAGAGGACGCAGTTCATGGTGTAGAGTATGGGCTCATCGATGGGGTCGGCAGTGGTGACGAAGACATCGATGCCGGGGAGCCTGGAGGTGCCATCAGGGAGGTCGCAGTGCTGCCTGAGGGCTGCGAGGTCGGGGATGGTCTTGACGGGGTTGAACTTTGGGAGCTGGTTGAGCAGCCATGAGAAGCCGAACCAGACGTCGCCGACGACAGATATCGTCCAGAACCACATGACGTCGGACTTGTTGTGCTTGATGCGCCATATGAAGAAGAGGAGGACGGCGACTACACGTATGCAGATCAGCGCCCTATATTATAGCAGAGAGCAAAATATCAGATCTTGTTGGGCATGTGACCCCTGAAAGGAAATAACAGTGTTCTAGGATCCAGTCAATGCCATTAGCATCTCCGGTGACCTTGTGTAAAGAAACTATGCTGAAAAATGTATGAAACATATTATAGGATCTTCAAACAGAGTCGAATAAAATAATCGAGACGTGAGTATTTTGTCGGATGCTTACAAGATTCTAACAAAATCTGTAGATACCAGCTGTATGCATGTAAATATAGACTGCTAACACAAAATAAGTTGTGAGTATTTGCAAAGTAAATCTAGACTGAACCCAAATATAAGCCGCGAGTATTTTTGTCGGATGTTCCCAAAATTCTAACAAAAACCTGCACTATATATATACTTGTATGTATGCATGCAGAAGCAAATGTTGCCTAGCTGGAGTACCTGTATGGGTGCAGGAGGGAGCCCTTGACCTTGTATTTCCGGAACAGCAGAGCCCGGCCGTCTTCACCGCCGGACTCCTTGGCCGCCTGCCGCTCCGCCTTGTCGGCAGGCCGCCCATCGTACTTATTAAAATGTCAGTAACCGGTAATCTGAAGTGTAGTACCTTTGCAATTCCAGCATGGTGTCCTTTTCTATGATTTTCTTTTGGATCAATCCACGTGCCCGGCCACTGCGTCCCATTCCCCATCCAAGTTGCCTTTTGATCTCCTTCTGCAGCTTCCATGCTGTTGTACAGATCAGATCTCTTGCGGATGGTATCTGCGAGCTTGTCCAAGCGCGCCTTGAATTCATCATATTCCAACTGCACCCTCCTATAATCATTCAAGAAGTCCAACGTTGCTTTTCCAGCTTGCGGCGGTGCCACATGCTCGAAATAGCTTTCTGGTGCTCTCGGCTCAATGCTATACTTGCGGCAGAATGGAACCCACAGCGGCGCAAACTTTCCTGCCTCGACCAGAGCCTCGTAGAGCATCAGCGCCCCACTATCATCCGAGAGATAGCAGGAGAGTCGATCGACCGGGTAATCGACCGCGAGGATGGAGAGGACGCAGTTCATGGTGTAGAGTATGGGCTCGTCGATGGGGTCGGCAGTGGTGACGAAGACATCGATGCCGGGGAGCCTGGAGGTGCCATCAGGGAGGTCGCAGTGCTGCCTGAGGGCTGCGAGGTCGGGGATGGTCTTGACGGGGTTGAACTTTGGGAGCTGGTTGAGCAGCCATGAGAAGCCGAACCAGACGTCGCCGACGACAGATATCGTCCAGAACCACATGACGTCGGACTTGTTGTGCTTGATGCGCCATATGAAGAAGAGGAGGACGGCGACTACACGTATGCAGATCAGCGCCCTATATTATAGCAGAGAGCAAAATATCAGATCTTGTTGGGCATGTGACCCCTGAAAGGAAATAACAGTGTTCTAGGATCCAGTCAATGCCATTAGCATCTCCGGTGACCTTGTGTAAAGAAACTATGCTGAAAAATGTATGAAACATATTATAGGATCTTCAAACAGAGTCGAATAAAATAATCGAGACGTGAGTATTTTGTCGGATGCTTACAAGATTCTAACAAAATCTGTAGATACCAGCTGTATGCATGTAAATATAGACTGCTAACACAAAATAAGTTGTGAGTATTTGCAAAGTAAATCTAGACTGAACCCAAATATAAGCCGCGAGTATTTTTGTCGGATGTTCCCAAAATTCTAACAAAAACCTGCACTATATATATACTTGTATGTATGCATGCAGAAGCAAATGTTGCCTAGCTGGAGTACCTGTATGGGTGCAGGAGGGAGCCCTTGACCTTGTATTTCCGGAACAGCAGAGCCCGGCCGTCTTCACCGCCGGACTCCTTGGCCGCCTGCCGCTCCGCCTTGTCGGCAGCCGTCCAGTACTTGCCCTTGACACCGTGGCCGGCCTTCTTGGTGGCCGCGACGTGGCCATCAGCGCTCACTAGAAGCGGGTCCAGGAGGCCTCCATTGGCCACATAGGCTGCGCCGGCTGCCGGCGCCGGCGAAGCCATGCTAAGAATACCAGTGGAAGGTATATAGGGGAACTGACCTTTGTGTGAGCCAGTGCACACGATGAGGAGGCCAGGAGCTTGTGCTTTTATAGGAGAAGACATGAGGTGTGGTCGTCCAAGTACGAGCCCGGGCCTCCTGGGTTGCCAAGCACACTACTCCAGGGAAATGCACCCAGATCTGCCTATGATCTCCGGTGTGTACGTGAGACAAGAGCCATGCATGTAAAAAAAGTCTTGTGCGCCGGCGTGATTCACGGGCAGTAGAAAATGTCATGCAAATGGGCGCTGCAGCTCTTTTTTTTTTTGGACTTGTGTCAGTCATGCATGTTCCTGAGCTCACCTCCGTTAACCGGGCCACTTGCCGCTGATTAGCGCACAGTAAGTTCGCGTGGCTGCCACCTACCGGGGCATGTACTCTAGCTGTCGAAAGTTGGCTTCTGGCGTTGTTGCCTCCTCTCGGTCGCCTTTCACATGTTGCAAGATGCAAAAAGTTGCGCGCAGTCATCTTGTATTTCCCCCATTCTTTTCTCCTCGAGCTGAGGAACATTGATGGCAAGTGGGAAACAACGGCGCGGTCGTGGTGATCGGATCTAGATCTACCTTGAGCAGCTACGGTGAGGGAAACTAGATCTTAGCACCGCAAGGGACGAGCATGCTAAACATGCTCCAGTCACCTTGTGCAGTAATTTGTTTGCTAGCTTCTTTTTCAGATCTGAGATGTTTGTAAACGGTTAGTGCAAGTTGATGCATGTCCCTGAATTTGTTTGTTCAGATTTTAAAGGATTAATTGTTTCTAGCATTACTTTACACTGATCATATCGTGTTGTTTCATGTTCTTGCCTTGTCTGCTGTTGTTTTCCGTCTTGGGCGAAGACATTTGCCAGGATTTATAATCAGATATGTGAAGTCGAGGGTGGCGGCGCGACGGAAAACGGACCGATAAGATAGAAAGTGCGGGGGTAATAGGTTGATTTATTAGTTTATAGTGATACCCCTCAAGATACCACTATTAGTAGGTGGTGTGATCTGAGTACATGTATGGTTGAGATTTGTGATTAAGAGTCATGCATTTGGGGTAATTGGAGTGCCGTGACCAGCACAAGCTAGATCCACGGCTCAACCACAGTATGCAAAAAAAGGTGTTCTCATACTCTGGAAATGTTTGTGAATATGAAAAAAAATATGCCGCTCACATAGTGATATTGCCTTTCTATAGCTCTGTTGGTGCAGAAGTTTTTTAGTACAACAGGACATAATAAAGAGAGTTCAGACAGCAGGTAACCCCATGGTAAAATAATTCTGGACAGCCTACAGCTTTCAAAACAAAAAGATCGAAGTTTAGATTTGCCATTATTATAGAGACTTGTTCCTTTAGATCTGTGCTGCATGGTCATGAAAGTATATTCTTCTACATGAGTGCTTCCACAGTGTCAGTCTTGCATGTTGCGTTATATTTCAGTTGCCTCCGATAATATCTATACGAGAACACAGGCCAGGGACCCATGTTGGTTCATTTACATTTGGTCCTTGAATATTGGTTGCCATCTTTTATGCATTCATTTATGCATCCCTTCTTTGGTTATCTTGACTCCGGTCCACAACTCGTACTGAAAAGCAACATCATTGTTATCTACTTTTCCGTAGAGCACAAAACAGTTAGACAAACAATATCCAAACTACATTGTTTTTTCTATCATTCCTAGATAAGGAAGCAATTTCAGGACTGCAGCAGATGTCTTCGCTTGATTTAGAAAAGTTTCCTCCAAAGGCATACATGAAACTATCATTATGCGTGTTAGTTATATGAAGTTGAAGCCTCACTGAACAATGATGGTACACTTTTGAGGAGCTGGAGTAACTGTTGGAAAGACTTCTCTATGCCAAAAAAAAAACTGTATTTGATGATGTAATCGAACTGCCAAATCGGAAGTACATGTGTTAGTTCGAGTTCACTCTTGCAGCGGTACCCAAATAAGTATGATTAGACAAAAAGCATGAAGCTCTGGCAAACCGGCTCAACTCGGTCTTAGCTCGACTAACTTGACTCGGCTTGGCTCGGCTCGGTTCGGTTGCATATTTTAACAAGCTAAAGCGAGCCAGCTCGCAAGCTTAACGAGCCAAGCCAAACTGGGTTTTTAGCTTAATTTTATTAACGAGCCAAATCGAGCCAGCTCATTAGACAAACAAGCTGGGCTAGCTGAGCCAAATCGAAAGCTTGGCTCGGTATCCAGCCCTAAAAATAAGTTACGTTGCAAACTATAGAATTCTGCAATATGTTGAAACAGTACCTCGGCAAGCAGAGATACATGTACGGCTAGTTTGGTTGCTGCCCTGGAGCAATTTGCCTGAGCCTGAGATATGCCTGAGCCTCAGCGATTCGTGTTTGGTTGCTATCCTGAAAATCTACCTGCTCAGGCGCGTCCTCAGGCACGTCCATCAATCTCAGGCGCTCAAAATCGAGCGCCTGAGCAAACGCTTCCGCCAGCCGTTCCTGCCTGGCCCTTCTTCTTCCTCAGCACGGATTCGCGGACGATGGTGAAATATGTAGGGAAGAGAAAGGAGCTGGAGCAGGTGGTCGACGACCTGAACTAATCTTCCTCCCTGCCACCGCGGAGGTTGTCTACTTGCGACGAGCTCGCTTCTTCTTCCCCAATGCTCCTTTTCCCCTTTGCACCCATAGCCGCAATTTCGTGAAATTGGCCACTCAAACGGCGCAATAGGAGAAATTGATCATTCATGTACCTTGTAGACCTGATAATGGATCCATTTTGATGGTTACTAGGACCGTTGTCGTCGAAAGTTGCCGCTGGCGATCCATCTCCGAAGAGCGGAACTGAAAAGAACGAGAACTGCCTTGTGGACTGTTTACGTCTTGACAAAGCGTACTTTCATGTGTTCGTTTTCACCTCAGGCACTTGTGCAAACCAAACAACCTGTTGCTCACGTGCCTGGCCAGGCAATCGCTCCATGCCTGACCAGGCATCGATTTTCATCAGGCATGTTGGCCAGGGCAGCAACCAAACTAGCCCTAAGGTCTACACAATAAAAAATGATAGAAAATTCTTAGGTCATCAAGGAAATAAAGCAAAGATCGTACTCAAATTTATTAACAACCAAACATCAAACAAACATTTGTACAACAGCAACAAATGAATAAGAGGAGCACCCGAACCAAAATTGTGGATCCGATTTGACACATTAAGGCGTTCACTGCACAAGGGATTATGTGTCATGTGTGGCGCCTTTGTTGCACGGTGGCAGTAGCTGAAGTCAAACGTAAGATCATCTCTAAGAGACTCTCATAAAATTGGCCACATAAACTTGTTTTTAGGAGCAACAAAAAATTATGAGGGTCAACTTTTCTCCTCTTCTCCAACAGTACTTCCCTAAAAGTGGATTAAAACACTTTTGATTGGGCCACATCAGCATTTGGGGTCACAAAAACATTAATTTCACAGGAAAAAATAAAGAGATGAGAGTCCCCAGGGGTGGAGCTACTTGTGTGGGTGTGGGTGCGGCCACACCCACGGCGAAAGGAAATTTCAAGGGTGTTGGTCCGATTTTCACCATATCCGCACCCATGGTGAAAGAAATTATGCACCCACAATGAAGAAAACACAAGCCTAAACAACCTCAAGCGATGTTCCGCACCACCCTTCTCTAAGCTCTAGCTCCGCCCCTGAGAATCTCAATTCTTTCCCTGATTGTAGCTACAAATGAGAGATGTTTAGGGGCTATGAAAAAACTAAGGGTGGTTTTGGAGACCTGTTGGAGATGTTTTTCTTTTTGAATCCCGATATTTTGATTTAAGAGATGTTTATGGGCTTTCTTTCTTTTTTTTTTGAGATTGTTTATGGGCTTTCTTGGAGATGCTCTAAGAAACATATTGAGAGTAGACGTGGCAACAAGAAAGAACCAGCTTGATTGCAAGAATCAACTTTTATGGTGTCAAAAAAGTGTTGTTAGATTCATCATGAAATATATTTTATGGTATGTCTATTTTTATCATAAATATTGATATTATTCTCTATGAATTTGGCCAAAGTTAAAATAATTTGACTTCGGACAAAACGAAAACATCATCTTTTTTTTTGGGGGGGGGGGGGGGGGGGGGGGGGGGGGG
>LAPY01002329.1:24425-36650 GCA_000970635.1 Eragrostis tef
GACGGCCCGCCGTGCTTCGTGCCGTGCCCGGGCCGCATTTTCGCCATGTCGGGCCGACCAGCACGGCACGACGCGGCCTGACGGGCCGTCACGGCACGAAGCACGACGGGCCCGTGCCGTGCCGTGCCGAGCACGGCCCGAGTCCCAGGACTACTCGAGGCGGCGCGAGCATGCCGTGAGGTTGCTATCCGATCTCCAGTCTTTGACGCAGTCGTGTCAGTCAGGCCAACCGAAAGGAGCACGTCTCGCTGCACGCAGGCGCACGGCACAGCAAGCGTCGTGTCGCTTTCCCGTTAGCCTCTGCGTACGATGATTCCGTACGCGCAGGCTCTGTCAGCTGACGCGCCGCATTTCTGAATCCATTCCAGCCGTGGAGTCCGACATGGGCCCTGCTCTGCTTCGCATTTCTGAAGCCATGGAGTCCCGTGACGCATTTGTTTCCGGATGGCTCCGACATGGGCCTGCTCCGCTTTCGCTCGCTGCTGACACTCTCGCGCGTATGAGTTCCCGGCCCAAACATATAGAGCTGGGCTTTGCTTATCCCGTGGGGGCGTGTCATCGATTTTGCGCCCCAATAGTTTGGTACTCCTATAGGAGCCTAGCGCTTTCTCTACTGCTGGCCCGTTATTTTTTATTCCGTTGCTTGGCCGGCCCAACCTCGTGTGTGTGTTCCATTTACAATTTAGAAGAAAACAGCAGACGGCCCAGTTGCAAGCTTAAACTGCGCGGCAATACCACCAGCTCAGCAGGAGTTGCGAAGTAAATTAGGGCAGGGGTCACTTGTGTCGCAATCCAAGTCACAAGGATAACCTTTTCATTTTCAATACCTGAAACATTCAGCGAACCGCACTTTTGGATCGTGCATGTGGCAACTAAACATCGCTTTCTCGTGTTAGCATAACTTTGCTTCTCATCTCTAGTGCTGCGAATGTGTGCTTTTTTCTTAAACAAAATATATATTGGCAGACATCGGGTGATTTTTCAACGATGATGGTTATTGTTCGCGGGTAGGTTGGTTCGCATTTTCCTATTTTGGTAGCCTGTAGCGCCTAGAAAGCATCAGCAAATTCTCAATTCACATTATGGCCCATACAAGTAATCGTCAATCACGCATAATAAGTTCATTAGAAACGTTCTAGCCATATTCTGCCACACCATGTCGAGTGGTTTACCTGCACGTAGCCAAGCAAACGCGTCACTGGGTACTTTAAGATTTAACTACTCTGCCCGAGCCCTAAATACAATACTATAATCTTTCCCAAAAAATCCGAGCATCCTTGCGTCAATTTACTCAAAAGTTCCTCGCAAAAAAAATTACTCAAAAAGTAAATATGCACCTAATATCACATCAGAGTTCCACGATTCAAATCACTTCCTAGAGCATCTCCAACAGAGTTTCAAAAACCTCTCTTAAATCAAAATACTCGGAGTCAATCCAAAAAACCATCTCCAACAGGACCCAAAACCACTCCCAGTCTTTTCATAGCCCCTAAACTTCCTTCATTTGTAGCTACAAACAGTGGAAGAATTAGGGCTCTCATCTCTTTTTTTCCTATGTAATTAATGTTTTTTGTGGCCCCAAATGCTGATGTGGCCCAATCAAAAGTGTTTTAATCCACTTTTAGGGGAGAACTGTTGGAAGAAGAGAGAAAAATTACCTCTCATATTTTGTTAGTTGCTCCCAAAAACAAATTTATAGAAACAATTTTATAAGAGTCTCTTGAAGATGTTCTTAGGCGGCCAGAGAGATCTCCAACAGCATGTATGCTACCTCGAGTGCTGTGGACCAGTATCAGTATGTATCGCTGAGCGGGAACCTAAGCTAGCTGCTAGTTGCGTAGGGTGAATTAAGGATTCCTAAAGAAGATTATCAGATCCATCTTTGGCATGATGCAGGGATATGCTCCAATCAGGGTGACGATGAAAGTGATCGATGGAGTAAAGATTTGTTCCAACTACCACTCCAAAAAAAGGCATGTGTAGTTGCCAGTCAGCAACCGAACCACACCCTGAAATGGAGCGCAATCGAATCAGCCTGCCTAGATCGGCGCACGTCTGCAGGTTGCGTTTACAGCGACAGCACCATGACCTCGCCCGGTAAGCTTTTCTCACGAAAACGACATGCAGGTAAAGCTTCTTTATGCTATCCCCGTGGCTGCTGGTAGAACGAGCTATTAACCCATTAACTACTCCATCCGAATTTCAATTGTTGAGAAAAGTCTACTCAATGCACTAAGCTATCAGTATGACATACTCCCGTATAGGCAATTTTGCAGACATGATGCGTCTCTGCATCTGGATGGGGAAGCTGCAAAATACAATACAATACACGACTGTTGGCTGCAGTTCGCATTTGCAGACCTTCACTTCTGACGAAGAACCGTCCAATGGGCTGTGATCAATTGATCGTGCAGTTCGTGCGCACTGAGACATCACCACAAGTTCAGGTTCCAAGAGTGCAATGGAGGTTGATGCTTGAAAATGGCACCGACCCAGCATGAATATGGATGTGACCTGCATGCAGGTCCTCGACCTCGATCTCACCGAATGACTGAGCCGAGGTCAAACGTGCTGCCTTCAACCATGCACGGCAGTTGCTGGCGCGCGATACTCACAGTTCAGTGACTTCAGTCAGGTGACCCACTAGCCGAAATGGCGAGACTTTTTGGGCCAAAGCCAGTACAGAAATGGCGAGACTCCTACTATGTACAGTGACGGCTCCACCCGATTGATACTGGTGACTACGCCTATGTACAGGCAACACTGTTCTTCACCTAGTTCTTACTGTTATGAGCCATGCAATGTTCGGGGTCTCGTGTCTTGGCTCGCAGAAGACGGCCACCACGAAGGCACCAAAGATCAAGAAACAGAAATACTACTGTGTCCAGGTTCCTAGTCTTAGAGATTAGGCTTCGGTAATCGATGCCATGACGACTCCACCTAGGGGCTTCGATCAACGAGGACGAAGTAAATACGGAAGCTTGTGAGGCTAGTTCGATGCGATGCTCTTCGATCAGCCCGATGCTAAACATTTCCATGCGAAACCGCAAATTTCAGAGTCAATATAATCCACCACATTAACAGGAGGATCAATTAGCGACAGCGGTGGCTATATACGGGGCAGGGCGAACATGAAACCGCGCGAGTAATCTGTGTTCCCGGCGTTGATTGGTCGGAGGTGCGCGCCTGTCCATGCTGCTTGTTTATACATGTTGGTACCTGGGCCTGTCTGATGTCTGCACTGATGTCATGCAGGGTTTGAGTTTAATTTGGCATGTCCTATGTAACTATGTCTGCGCATCGATCCGTAGCATACTAATACAGGGCCGGCCGGGGGTACAAGAATCTCGCATTTTCATGTACTCATCGTGTGAGATGGTGGAGTAGTACTCCATTTTCAACTTGGATTAGTTTTTACGTGTCACTTGCGTCCATGTCTACGATGCTCATGCCACTTGGAAATTTGAACTCTGGGAGCTAGCTGTTTTAACATATAGTAGTAGGGCATCATCTGACGACGTGAAAGAGGGCTGTTCCACGTAATAAAGTACGAAAAGTGCCCGTGTATATATGCGTTAAAGAGAACAACAACATTTACTAATTAGCGTCAAGCATAGGAGATGAACCACACAAAGTTCTGCTGGCATTAGGTGACTGATTCCTCGTTGTCGTATCCAATTGTTTCTGAATGTACTCCTATATTATTCCTCTCAGGGAGCACCGATTAGTACTTTAGTAGTTTGGCCTTGATCTTATACGTGCACGCAAAACCTTGAACCTCAAGCAAAAAACCAAATAAGAATGACAAACACGTTATTAGCAGAACCAACGTAAGTTGGGAATAGTAGAAAACTAAGAAAAAAAAAGCAAATATCCTCGCAAAAAAGAAAAGAAAAGAAAAGAAAAAGGGAAATAAAGAAAACTACTTTAAACTAGAAATGGCACGAGAAGAGTAGCAAGTTAAGTGCTTAAATAAAGGCAGCATACTTTTTATGTCCGAATAAGTAAAGGCAACATACATGTGGTGGATCATAGTACACCGTAAGTAACGGTAATGATCAAACAGATAACCCCCGCCCGTCCGTCCCGTTGCAGTAAAAAACGAAGACGATGATCCAACTATCATAAGCAACATCGTTTCAAAAAAAAAAAGAGTAGTTTAGCAACAGACACCAGTTTGGCAGTTTCTAAATTGTAATCGCTTCTATTTATATCAGTAGTTCGCTCATGAATCCAACATGATGCGCCTCAGGTGCCACCGTTAATGGTCCCTTGATGCACACTTAGCGAAAAAATAAACGGTCCCTTATGTGCACTTTGCTCTAATTAAGTCGTCCGAACCAATGAGAGTGCCTGAACCCCCCATGTTGGTCTCATACTAGGTTACTACCATCGCGCGGACCACATATGCCTTTGGAAAATCCAGTTACTTTTACTCGATCTGTCGGCATGTACCAAATGGACCACATATAAATAACAAAATTAATTAAGCGGTGCACTAACCTGCGTCAGGTGGTTCAACGACATGATGCCTGCATGAATAAATAACCTAGAAAAGTTGGTCAAGTACGTAGTACGCATTTAGCTGCAAATTAATTTATCTTCACGTGAGGGTAAAGTTGACATAACTCGATCGACCTCTGAAATTATGTTGCGATTAGGAGTGCTTCCGTGTTCATCTGGTTGTATGAGTAAGAGTGATACTAAAGACACACGATATGGTCTTGTATGCCACCTAAAAAACTTTTAATGCATTATATGACTGAATGTGTCAATGACATGTAAGCCAATAGCTTATAAGGTATTTTTCCTTAAATAATATATGTAACTATACTCGTCATCTAATACAATCAAAATGGAACTTTGATAATGTTATACGTTCTCTGTTTTATTTTGAATTTTTTTGCAATAGATTTATTTTATTTTGATGATGAATTGTTGATATATCTGACAAGAAAACTAGTAAACAAATACGATCAAAATGGAATTCTTTCATTCGCTTGCTCATAGAGAACGCTTAAGCAAGGACATGTTATTCTGTGACAACATGCGAGACTCAGCGCAATGCCCTTTATGTGATGAAGATGAAGGCATACTGCACTTGGTCATCAAATGCCCGTGCATCGAAAACATATCATTAGTGGTAGGACTGTGGAAGCGCTTCCTCCCCGCATCGTCGAAGAGATTTGGAGCTAACAAGGACAACTCACGTACGCAAAGAGGAAAGTTCGCTCTTCAGATATCGTAACAGTTCTTTGGATTGTATGGAAACTGTGTGGAACATCTAGATTTTTAGAGAAAAAAATGAATCCACTTCTCAAGTTGTTGCTTATTGCCGTGAAGACCACGCTCAATGGTCGCACAAGAGCAGTAACGCAGATGACACCAATGACGTTTCATTGGAGTAGTAGGTTTTGAGTTTGTGTTTTTCTTGTTTCTCTTTTTCCTTTCAGGTTGTAACACCGGCCCCATGTAATCTGTTTTTAGGGTATGCATAGTTTACAATGCAATAAAATGTGCAGGTATTTTCAAAGGAGTTGCCGTAGTTCTCTTCAAAAATTTCATCATCTGTACAGTGTGCAAATAAATTACTCTATCAGTGGGAGGTCCACTGGTCATAGGCATGGTCACACGCCTCGCACGGGACTTAATAATCAGTCAAATTCACACAAAAAAAATGTACGTGTCCAGTCTGGGAAGCTTGCTAGAGGGTTACGTCGCTTCTTCAATACAATCAGTATATTAATAAGAAGCCCAATAAATTAACGACTCTCTGACACCATAGCAATGTTTGCTTCTTTCTCCGTCCTCGAACGGATGACCACAAGTTGCATCTCAAATCTTGCCAGATGACAACATGCACTATCTTTTTTTTGTTTATTCAATTGTTTCGTGCACACCTTGACGGCGGGAGCACATAAAGATGCTGAAGGACCTGCGGCGTCCTTGCAGTGCAGGGTGATCAGAATAAGTATTACTTGAGGTACACGATTGGCGGCTACCTCTACTAATTACTCGAGGTACAGGATAAGTAGTAGTAGTTCAGTTACCTTTTCAAGATACTCACCTAGTCGGCCACGCTTTCTTAAAGCAATGAACTAAGCGCTATACACACATAAAGTTAGCTGTGCCAACAGTACTTTAGTTTCCGCATATGCGTGCCTAGGTCGCATTAACAGGTGCTCGTGTCATAATGATGTTGAAGCTATCTGCGTATATATGACATGCAAGCACCTTGTTACTGAATTGAGAGCCAGAGTGGTGTCCTTTTGCCATTTTATCGTTGCAAGTTGGATTCTTTCACGCTGTTTTTGAGGCAGCAAGCTAGTTTTCTTTTGACGCTTCTTCAAAGCCAGTCAATTTACATGCGTGGTGTGGATTAGTTGTTCGATCTTATTAGGCAAGGGTACCCATGCCAAAGTTATTAAGCCGTGTAAACTAGTAAGGGCAACCGTAATGGGAATTAGCAAAGTAGTCCATATAGATGGGTCCCACCCATATGTGATTTTAACTATTGACAAGTTCACAATGTCTGAGCTAAAACCAGTCTATAGTGGAAGAGAGTGATGAGAGTGATATAATGTTTTTTATTCACTATAGCCAGTCCATAAGCATATGGATAGCTTTTGCTATTGACTCTTTATAGACTAGTTGCACAATGTACAATGCAGTCAATAACGATTATTTTACTCCCTATTGACCACTTTAGCACTACATTGTGGTTGCTCTAATAGTCCATGTACTTTCCGAGCATGTAGCACTGCTACTAGACAGCTGACTGACTTAGATTCTCTGCAATATGATAGATTATTATTAATCAGCACGATTATATAAAGTTGCAGGTATCTCGGCACAACGGATATGTGGAGCAGAAGTGTGTTGGATGGACAGACGTTGGAGATAGAGAGGCGACGCATGCACGCAAGCAGCTAGCTATAGGCATATGCACAACAGCTGCTGGTCAATATTTACGTACTCGATCGATTGATACAAGAATGCATTATTGATGTCCGGTTCGTGTATTATTGTGGATGCATATGTCGTGACGTGAATTTGCACGTGGAGTATAACGTCCACAAAACTAGCCTGATCAATTGTAGGGGCTTGAATAAACGGACGGCTCAACTGATCGCAGGTCGGAGGCTGATGATCACTATTATCGCTGTCACACTCTCGGTGATCGATCGTGCTGGACGGAAGCCGCGTGACGCATTCGAACTCCTGCTACACACGCCCGTCCATATGGCCCCTTGTGCATGTACTCCTACATACACACGCGCCGTGCCCTCAGTGTGCTGTCGGGCAGGGTCACTGGTTGGTCGGTGGAAGTCATCGTCGTCGCTCTCGGTCTCCCCACTCATGCCGACCTGCGCAGACATACGTGGACGCGTTCGGCAGATCGAGTACAAGGTTCACAGAATCGTAAACCGCGCAGTTCTTTTGTTACAGTTAAGTTTATGGCTAAAAAAAACTGTCTGATTTGCTGACTCAGGCACATCAGCAAGGGCGAAGCCAGGTAGAGCCACCCTGGTGCACTGGCACCAAGGTAAATTAGAATTTCAGTGTTAATATTTGTATTTTGATCACTTGTGTATCATCTTTAATGCCTTGCTATCTAACATAAATTAGTAATTTGATATATTTAGCACCACCGTCATTCTTACTCTAGCTTCGCCACTGCACATCAGTTTTAGGGAAAACCGTGAAAATTACACGGTTTCGAATGGTTTTGTAAACCATGCATGCCCTGTAGAGTCAGCGATGTGAGCACGCATGTATGTACTTCCCGGCAATTATCGGCATGCATCTGTGTGCAATGGTCGAGCCAGACAGACATGGAAATGGTGGGCACGACGTTGAATCCCGCGGGAAACTGCCAAGCTTTTTCAGAGATGCACGCGCGCGGCCCTCTGTCCATGCACATGCATGCTGGTGCATGCACCGCGGCACTAGCTAGGCAGGGCCGGACTGGTTGCCACGGCGACAGGGCCCCTGCTGTCTGCGCACCGATTGCACCATCGAATCACAGTTAACCTGTTCAGATCATTCACAAAGACCGGTATATATTTTTTGATGTTTTTTTTTTGCGCCGGCCAGGCGCCGGAAGATTGCAGTTTCGCAGCAATTGACGAGCAAACAAGGCAACACAACGCGATTTGGAATCACACCAGGTTGGACTGGCGCGAGACATACTGCGAGTGCGAGGGCGACGGCGACGAGAGAGTCTAACGCAGACGCCGAATTCTACCCGCCAGTAAAACAGCCGCCTGAACCTTCTCAAGGCACGCACTACTACTACGAGAGAGCTCCATACACACGTCACTGAAATAGCAAAGCCACCAGGAGGAAAACATGTCGACGACGACGAGGAAACGCCGTCCAAATCGTTGCCAATGCTTGTGTTGACTGCGCGTTCATCCGTGGAATTCGATGTGTGGCGCGTCCGGGGCACGTCATGTGCACATGGCGGCCGAAGATCGACGTCCCTTCCCAATCGAGTTCCCGACGTGCGCGCCGGAGATAGGCCCACGGAACCGGCAGCTAGCTAGCCGTGCACCAACCGATCAAACGGCCGGACCACACAGGAAAGATCGAGCCCCATGGGCGAAAAAAAAGAGAGAGTAAGCGACAGAAACTCCTCCCAGCTTAACGAGAAAGCCGGGATCAAATATCAGGAAATCGCTGGAATTGACGAAACGAGCTGCCAGCGCTGATCATCTTCGGAGTACGTTCTGTGCTTTTCAAGCTGTAGTAAGTAGCCTTTTGCTACAGCATACAGCATCATTGATCGTCCAACATGTTCCTAGCTCAATTGTTAATAAATAAACTTATTAGATGCCAATTTGTTCGAAGGCATCCATGCAAACAACACACTCGCACAGCAGCCGCAGGAATGGGCAGCGGCAGAAAGGCCATGAGTGACAAGCACACTCGTCGGCGTCGTGGATTTCTGTAACTTGATGCTCCGACCACCACTGTTGAGGTGGAGATGGGACTTGGCTGACTTGACCAATCCAATCTGTCCAGGGTGGCAGAGGCCTATCCATCTTTTTCCTCCTCTTGTCACGCCATCAACAGCAACGGAAGCTTTTCCCCTCTCATCACAAGCAGGAAGAAGCCAACACAAGAATCGTACGGACACCGCTTCGTGACGCTGGGTGGAGATCCAAGCAGCGAGTGGCACAGGTCAAATCCCTTGCATAAACGTGGAGATCTGTTTGGGTTGTTGCTGAAATGCCGTTTGCCGCGCGTTCCCATCTTTTAAAAAAATACTATACTGATTCACTGTATAACGGCTCCAATATAATGTGGATTAAATATTGTATAGCGTTGCAGTACAAAGTTTAGCTACATGGCTGGTGCTATGAAACAAAAACAAACTGTGTTCCATCGGCTTTTAGATATAGGAGTACTGCACTAGCCAAATTTGTTTATATAGTTCAGCTATATAGTAGGAGTACGTATAGTGTTTTTTTTAGATGAGGAGTACGTATAGTGTTGTTTGTATATACTAGTGCAACTTGGCGAGTGCAATAATCCTACATGTCCTCCGACAAGTTTCTTGGTGCCTGGTTGCACTGCCGCTGAGAAGAGTTTCGAATCCTCTTGCACGAAATTTGCCTTGTTTTAGGGACAAAGAACTTGCCTAAATCACATCTCAGTGAATGCAGTGGGAAAATAAAGAAGGACCAAAAATTGCCTCGTATATCTCCTTCGACCAAAGCTTTTGACCCATGGCCGGATACCTAGACTTTATATTTACTGTCCTGCCCTTGCCAAGAAGCTGATTTATAGATTCTTGGTATTCGTAGAGCGAACGAATACAAAACTCGCTCTTTCTTTCTCTACTGCTGCAGTGAAGATACGGCTCTTGACCACTGGTCAATGTGTGAAAACAAGGAATAGTATAGCTAGTTAAGACTTGGAACTTGTACCTCGCATAGCTTCAGCGGCACTCCTGATAAATATAATGTCATCAAGAGAATATCATCAGTGCAAAAAGAAAGGGTTAGCAACGAGTACCTTTGCTAGAGGGACCACATCATGAACACCAAGGCCCGTGAAAGAAAAACCTTCTTCCTAGGCACTTTAAGAACACTACTTTTCTTGTTGTAGATAAATAATTAAAGTTGCTCACAACTAGGAATAAGTTATTAGTTTGTTTTAGTTCCATGAAAGCTAATTTGTTGCTTGCTCGTATTTTAAGCTCAGAGCATGTACTTTTAGCATTGAAAAGCTAAAAATACGCATACTTTGTCCAAGCGAATCTCAGAACTACTATCATATCATGACTTGTCGTAGTAGTATTGTTTTTTACCTCTTCAACAGTTCTTTATAGCCCCCTTGTCTATTGCATGAAATTATTTTATTGCGTATCAAACTCTGTGATTTAAAACACATGCTTGAAACTCAACAGCAACAAAGGCTATTTCTAACCTAGTATAATCAAGCTATAAAGCCTCATGCATTTCAGGATGTACACCTTTCGAAGTGCAAGTAGCAATTACTCACGGATGGTCTGGTGAGGAGTACTGTAGCTGTGATTTGTGAATACTCCTATATCATGATGCGTGTCAGCTGAGATGAGGCAGCAACAAGGCTCCACACCCACAACCGAAACACAGAGGAAGAAAGCCTCCAGCACCAGCAGCAGGCCAGCATCTTCCTCTGGCTGCCAGCCCCTCCTTTTCCTTGGTCCATGCATCCATCCCTTTCCTAACTTTTTGTACTTTTTCCCTGCCTCCACCCTACAAAAGGTGGAGGAATGGAGGACAAGACCTGCACTTTTAGTCCTTCTCAACCCTCCCATGTCCTCCCTGTTATTTTAAGCGCGGCGTGGCCCTGCTCTTCTCGCTCGTCCCCCTCCCATGTCTTCTCGTGGTGCAGAAAGACAGCTTCCACCCTCCTAAAAAGGAAGAAACCAAACCTCAAAGAGGCAAAGGCTAGGGGCAGCGAGCACCGGAGGTGTTCGTTTCCCCCCTCTAAACTTTAGACCCTCTAAAGTTAAAAAGAATCTTGTTATTTAGGAGTACTAAATAAAGTTTAATTACAAAATCTTTTTACAGATAAACGTAAATTTACGAGATGAATCTAATGAGCCTAATTAATCCATGTTTTGGTACAGTGATGCTACAGTAACCATCTTCTAATCACGGCTTAATTACCCTCATTAGATTCCTCTCGCGAATTAGACCAGGGATTCTGGAATTGGTTTTGTATTTAGACTTCATTTAATACTCCTAAATGAAATATTCTCTTTGATGTGACCCCTCTAAACTTTATATCTCTGCAAACGAACACCCCCACCTCTTCTCTCGCCTCATATGGAGGAGTAGTTTCCTTTTTCTCTTGTATCTTTTGCCACAACTGGTTGTTCTTCCTCCCCCCACCTACTCTTCCCCCACCACACACCTCTCTCTCTAGATCACTGGAGTAAAGTGAGTGAACAGTGCTGCTGAGGTGCCCCCTCTTGGCAATTATTGCCACCTTTGGAGTTTGGAGTCCTCCAATAGGAGTCTCCTGCTGCTACTGTGCTGTCTGCAACCACTGTCCCTCTTCCCTCTCTGCCCATCTATCCGTCTCCTCTCCAACCCTGCTGCCTCAGGCTTTTGGGGGTTGGTGCCTGCTTCCTCCTCCTCCATCCATCCTTGCCGCTTTCTTTAAATCCCTGCAGGTGGCTCGCTCGCGGTGAGCATGATGCCTTTCCTAATGTCGGGAGGCTTGTGCTGTTCTTGGGTTTTTAATTGCATGTTGTTGATGTGATCTCTTTCTGCTTCTCATCTTTGCTCTACCCATTCTTCTCCTTTTCCCCCTGTCCTGCTAAGCTTTTTGCTTGCAATCGGCTTTTCCCTTTGGTGGCTGTACTGTTGGGAGAAGACGGGAAGAGGGAGATCGTGGTCAAGGGGGTGAGCACCATTGACGAACTGCTGCTGTGCACGCCGCTGTAGTGCAAGAAAAAGCCTTTCATTTCTTTCAAGAAGCCATCCATCACTAGCCACGGCAAAGCAAGAACCGGGTCATCCCTGGTGACAACAAGAGGAGAAGATCCCGAGACATACCCATACGCGTGTTCGTTCGTCTTCTTTCTCATGGATTGGGATGCCAAGATGCCTTCTTGGGACCTCGGCACGGTGGTCGGCCCCAGCAGCGGCGGCGCCCTGGACCTCAAGCTCGGCGGCCCGACGAGCTGGAAGGCGGCGGCGGCGGCCGGCCCGTTTGTCCCCC